>MU385939.1:0-132325 GCA_022497145.1 Rostrohypoxylon terebratum | reverse complement strand
ATATATACACATTCAAGGGATGGCTCGACGCGTTTGCGTCGCATTTCTACGCTGGCACGAAGGGAGGGTGGTCTCATAACGGTGGTTTGCCTTACCTTGAACAGGTACTCAGTTTCACCCGGGGTCTCGGACTCAAGATGTTCTTCTTTCCCCTCGTAGGCGAATTAGGAACACGGGAATAAGTAAGATGCTTGAGGCGCTGTTTTCGGTAGCGGGCATGGTTTTTTTTCCCGATGTAGTTAAGGACTTTAGAAAGGTTGGGAGAATAGGTTACCAACGGGGCTTAGACAAGGGTATACGCCATGTTTTTTTCTTTTTAATACTATACACAGTGATTAACAGTTGATATACATCGCATCTTCCGGGGACGAGTCGTCACCCAGTCATCTCGTAGAATGAAAAACCTAGTTCCTGTAATCATTACCTCTCATTCCTCTGCCCAGTGATATCCATTTGATCTGCGTTTTGTATTATAGTTTATACCATCTACGACCAAAAAAGGATGCAGCGTATCACTAGTGATCGAGTTGGTGGCGGGTCCGAGAACCCCTTCCCCCTATTAACCTTTGAAGATATACTGTCAAGCAATGCGGAGACGATGCTCTGTTCTGCATGCCAGAATATATTTGCGGAGGTACTACCACACCCGTTATCTCATTACGATAGACTTTGGGTCGATATTGCAGCAGATTGTTACGTGCCCAGAGAAGAAGGGGTAACGAGATTATCGCATCATCCGACCCAACAAAGCTTCGACCAAGCTGTTGAAGATGGGTGCTTTATCTGTACCGAGGTTGACGCCTCTCTGGCGGGACATCCAGTTGATCCCGAACCAGAAATTATGGGTAATCATTCCCAACGACCGTACTGGGGGAGTCTCGTCAAAATAACTCCTATGGAAAAGGACGGGTTGCGTCATGCAGTGCGCCGCTACAGAGTGATCGTATACAGCGCCTGCGAGGTTGGGCAGCAAATACAGGGGAAAGCTAAAACTTTCTTCATGATTCCAGGCGAGTCCATCTTCATTCTCTCCGCATGGTTGTTCTCGTATTGATACTGAAGCAGCCCAAGGGAAAAATCTTGAATTTAATGTGCCAACCAATGGTCGCTTATCACAAATCAAGAAATGGATGGCTGCCTGTTGTCGACAACATGAGTGGGGTTGTATAAAATATCGTCATCATGAATGGGCAAAACCCTCACGTCTTATCGATGTGGGGCCTCCGGGACAAGATTTCGTCTCATTGGAGCTATTCAAGAACATACGTGACCGAAACGTTCAATACATCACGATGAGCCATAGGTGGCTAGAACCAAAGCCACCGGTGCTCAAGAGAGGCAACAAAGAAGAGCTTATCAGGAACGGTATACGACTCTCGCAATTGCCTAAGAGCTATCAAGATGCTGTAAGCATTGTCCGACACGTAGGGATCAAATACCTTTGGATTGATTCCCTCTGTATATTGCAAGACTCGGAAGAGGATTTTAGCAAAGAGGCAGAATGCATGGGTAATATCTATGCCGGAGGTATCTTCAACATTGTTGCATCCAACTCAGGCAATTGGAACACTGGGTTATTTTCGAGCAGATCTGATAGGGGACTAATACCGATTGTCAAGTCCCCGTGGCTGAATATTGAAGATAACGGAGCCTTTGCCCTTAATCCTGAGGGGGTTGATGCTTCAGAACAAGCTTTGCTAGGACAACTCTTGATTAATAGGGGGTGGGTACACCAAGAGGTACAGCTAGCCCCTTCGAATCTGTTCTGCACCGAACATCAGCTCTATTGGGTATGTTTAGAGGGAACATACTGCGAATCTTACCCCAGAGGCATGAATGAAACTCTCGATGGAATGGGATTCAGAACTAGTCGACTAGGAATTATACGAACGCTCGTGGTTCCAGAGATTGACCCTCCTGTAGGGCACAGGTTATACAAGAAACAGGGAGACCAATTTTTCGAAAGTCGTCTATTTATATATGCGTGGTTGAAGCTAGTTCAATGTTATTCGGGATCAATAACTACACAGCCGGACGACAAATTGGTCGCCATAGGTGGCATAGTGGATCTATTACGTGGGTGGATCTCTAAAGCACAATGTATTTCAGAGCTTGGTTATTTCTCGGGAATGTGGCAGCACTGCCTTCTCGAGCAGCTAAGCTGGTGCGCTCATGGACCATACAGGGCTAACGAAATACATGATAGATGGGTTGGTACATACGCAATACCTACTTGGTCGTGGGCTAGTATCAACGGCGGAGTGTTTTACGACCACATAATAGGGGAAGAACATACTAATGACTGGACCTTACCCGAGGCCTTCAAAACACCAAAGCCATTAGCCAAGGTACTATCACTCAATTCTACCGGATTAGATCTGCTTGGCCGAACCAATAATCGAAATACTCTCAAGATCCAAGGGACGACATTTCCTATTTTTTTCAAAAGCGAAGTCCTAGCGCCGATGGTATGGGCAGACATCGAATATAAAGAATCAGTTTACATTAAGCATTTAGGGGTTCAAATATATTTCGATTGTTCTGAGGAACTCTCGGGGGCAAAGAATAATAATCAAGGATATATTGCAATGCCATTACTTGTCCAGGAAGCAAAACAGGAGCGTGGCCTCTTTCTAATCTTGAGAGGCATCATATTGCATAGAACAGGAGATGAGGAGAGGACGCTTTATAAGAGATGTGGCTATTTCGATACTCGATTTGCCTCCTGGTCTAGGAATGAACTCATAAGGAACCGAACCATACTAAGCTCTCAACTCAGATACGACCCTAGTAATATGATGGGCGATATATATTTTATTGAGTAGAATTGACGGAATGCTAGGTAAAATAAAAATTCATGCCCCGTTTCCATAACAAAAAATAGATCTACCCAGGTAGGCATACATCCTGAGTGACATATTAGAATAAAAGATGTTGACAGTCACGACAATTGTCTTCGATACATTACGCAAATTATAGGTACTTGCCTATGTATTGAGCACAATGGGGGCAACTACCTAGGTGTTTTTTATCTATTTAACTTAAATGATGGGCCTTTTCCAATTTTGAACCACACATAGTGACCTACTGCCAAGCGCCGCGAACCCTGGGAGCATTTTGGTATGTACTATTCATATCGACTAGATTCTTATATTGGGAGCCTCTCATGCTTGAAGCTCTTCTTCCCTTCACCCTCGCCATACACCGCTGTCACATGACCATGCCCCCTGATCTTGTACTTGTAGATCATCAAGCCTTCTAAGCCCACCGGACCCCGGGAGTGGATCTTATTAGTGCTGATGCCGACCTCCGTGCCGAAGCCGTACCTCATGCCGTCAGCGAACCGGGTAGACGCATTCCAGTAGACACCAGCTGCGTCCACGCTCGACATGAATAACTCGGCGAGCTCCGACGAGCTGGTCAGGATGGCGTCTGTGTGCTTAGAGCCGTGGGTGTTGATGTGGGCGATCGCTTCATGTATATCTGCAACAGCCTTGACGGCGAGCGTTAGGCTTAGGAACTCGGTATCGAAATCGGCTTCCTGCGCGTCTTGGAGCTTGACTGCTACATTCGAAGGTAGCTTTTTTATAAGACCTGCCTTAGTCTTAGCGTCGCAACGTAGGGTAACTCCCTTCAGGATGAGGTTTCCGGCGGCCACGGGAAGAAGCGATTCGATGGCAGACTCTTGGACTAAGAGTGTTTCTAGACTGTTACACGCGGCGGGGTAGCTGGTTTTGGAGTCGACGAGGACGTCCGTTACCATCTTTGGGTCGGCCGACTGCTCGAGGAATATCGAGCACAGGCCATCTGCGTGCCCAAGAACCGGAATCTTGGTGTTCGACTTGATATACTTTACAAGATCGTTGGAGCCTCGGGGGATCACGAGGTCGATGTATTGATCTAAGTCCAGGAGTTGGGGTATCACATCTCTTGTAGTAACGAGTTGAATAGCACCATTTGGAACCTTTGTCTTCTCTAAGGCTGCGGAGATAGCCTTAGAGATGGCGATGAAGGATTCTGTCGACTCCTTTCCTCCTTTGAGAATGGCAGCGTTGCCCGATTTTATCGCCAGAGAAGCGATATTGGCAATAACCTCAGGCCGTGCCTCGAAGATAATCAGAAGAACACCGATGGGACAAGTAACTCTCGTCAATTCCAAGCCATCGTCGAGCTTCGTTCTTAAAGTTACCTTACCAACTGAATGTTGGAAAGCAGTCAGCTACGTTCATAGGCCCCTAGCTCACAGGTACCGGTACCGGTACCGGTGACTCACCGGGATCTTCTAGGTCGCGGACATCGAGTATGCCCTTTAACATGTCTTCCCACTTCCCTTTCTTCCCAAGGTCCAACCTTGAGACCAAGCTCTGACTTAGCTGGCCACTTTCCGCTGCTAAGCGTGCAGCGTCAAGGTCACGGGCATTAGCTGCGAGAATGTCCTGTTTGGCCGCGGTTAGGCCCGCATGGATAGCTGTCAAAGCATCGTTCCTAGCATACTCGGATAAGGTAGCAAGGACATGGGATGCTTCCTTTGCCGCCTTGGCAGCTTCGGAAGGGGATGCGTTTGTGAGAGACATTGCCCGGGGGTGATGAGCAACGTCGAAGATTCCAAGATCGGAAGGTGAATAGGATCAAAGTCTCAAAGTTATGAAGTTATGATAGGAAAATGTCTAGACTCTATGATGCAAGTGGCTGATCACGGAAGCAATTCACCCCACACCCCACATCTCACTAAAGTCTAAAGACTAAAGTAGTGTAGCATAGCCACTGTGGCTAGCCCTATCAGCCAGTCAGCCAGTCAGCCTGTGTGAGAAGCCACGTTCTGCACGTTGAGAAAATTGAGTTTCGGCGGAGTTCCCCTAGTGTCCCTAGTGTCCCTTAAGCTTCGTCAAATGAAATACGATAATATTACTGTAATATCATATTATTAAATAATCCTCTGTTGATTGTCCTAAGCAGAATCTTCGACTCACTCGGAGTATATAGCTTGTGTGACTTCCTGGATTACGATCTTTTGCGTTTACGCCAAATAAGACATCCATATCCATCGTATGACACGGACATGCATATGATCTCTGCATAGTATTAATCTTGGTGTCACATGACAAGTCAAGTCACGTCAAGTCACGTGAACCCCAGCCTAATTAGGGTGCATGAAGTGCGTCTCCATTTAATACCTAGAATCAGCTAGATCCTAGGACCTACATCATTCATATCGTATATATGAAAATGAGACAGACCATCACGGATGCTGAGATATAAGATGGTGACTTCCGATTGTTTCAATGACACTCATACAAGATCTTCGAGCTTTCAAAGTATTGAGCTCTACCCTCCAGGGCTATTACACAGTAAGAACCTTCAAAGCTTCAAGTTGAAAACCCAGGTCCCAGGTATGAATACTGCTGGTATTTCCACCGACAACGTCTTCCAATTGGCTAAAACCATGGGGTTAAAAAAATGTCTTTTGGATGTAACCTGTTGGATGATCGACTCTCTTGCTGGTTAATCCCCGTCGTATCGGAATCCGCTCACCGATTAGAATCTCTGACCCACCATCCATCATCTACCTCGGATTTTTCGGCTTTTTGCGCCCAGGTGCAATTCCCGCCTCTGAAGCCTAACCCCACACGAACTAAAGCAGGTGAATCGCCCAGCCGCCTCAAAAAAGCTTGCCTTTGTTACATTATACTTATCTAGGTAGGTACTGGTAGGTAGGTTGGCAAGAGGCAAGATCCTATCATAGGCCCACTGTCACTCGAATAGTGCTCTCATTACCTAACCCCTGGCTGTCCTATGAGTAGGTATAGGACCTAAGCCTTAAGGTCCAAGGTCCAAGGTAAATATTTGCGATTCTATTTCACCCAACCTCCATGTCCTTGACATCAATGTTCCCACTATCCTGGTAATATTCTACATTCGTTCATGAAGTCCATGAATCATCACAGTACGGCACTACTTCAGGACTATCGATTTCCTATAACAACCAGCTCATTCACGTCTATTTGAATTTTCGGCTACCACCGATATCGGTTGCTACCTTGTCGGTCAGAATAACCTAGGCTATACTCGAGGGTCGTTTCTTTGTCCAGTGCTCGCCATAAACTTCGTGGACATGACCATTGACCCAGAAAAGATAGACGAAAAGTCGGAAGATGTTGGGTTCGATAGAGGCCGTTCAGATGACAAGGAGGCTACTGCTTCCATCGCCAGTTCGAATGGTGACGGGGACGATAACTCGATAGACCCTGTCCCTGAGCGGATATTAACAATGAATGGCTTACCTGTCGATGAAGAAGCCGCGGCCACTATACCAACAGAGCGAGCCAGGTCGCAAGCATCATCTGCCCGGTCTAGAGTGCTCTCTGTAGTGCCAAGGCTAAAACGACGAGGCTTCCTCGCGCAATTAACACTCGTTCCAGAAGTCGAACGACCTTACGACTATCCAGACAAGGTCAAATGGACAATAACAGCGTTCATAGCATTGGCTGCTTGCGCCGCGCCTATGGGGTCTTCAATCTTCTTCCGTAAGCATATACATGTCTTTCATTAAACCGTAGCATAACGCTTTTTTTCCCGACAGTAAACATCATAAGACTTACGTGAATCATATTAGCTGCCCTTCCTGAGATGACCAAGAATCTCGGTGCATCTCCAACAGTGGTGAACTTGACAATCGCGTTGTACATGCTTGCAATGTCAATATTCCCATTATGGTGGAGTTCCTTCTCGGAGACCCTAGGACGACGTAATATCTACCTCTCATCCTTCTTTTTAAATGTGCTCTTCTCGCTGTTAAGCGGCCTGGGTGTCAATATCGCAATGTTAATTGTTTTCCGTCTCCTTTCTGGCGGAGCGGCCGCATCCGTGCAGGCTGTTGGCGCGGGCACCATAGCCGATATATGGGAGCCCCGACAACGTGGTCGCGCCATGGGCTATTTCTATTTAGGTCCATTGATGGGACCCCTTCTAGCTCCTATCATAGGTGGCGCACTCACAGAGGGATTTAACTGGAGAAGCACCGAATACTTCCTTACCGCGTACGGCGCTGTGGTGTTCATCCTCGTTTTATTCTGCGTGCCAGAAACCCTACCGAAGCGCCCGAGCGCGCCCGTAGTTCAGCCCTTACAATCGGATGACCTTGTCCGCGTCCCAACCACGCGTTCGGTACAGATATACACCAAGAAGGCTGCGTCGTGGCTAAAACGATGTTTCGTCGACCCCCTAGAAATCATCCTGTACCTCCGCTTCCCCGCCGTCGCCATCACCGTCTACTACGCCGCCATCACCTTCGGCTCCCTCTACGTCCTCAACATCTCCATCCAATCCTCATTCTCGAAAGACCCGTACAATTACTCCGCCATCATAATCGGCCTGCTCTACCTCCCCGGATCCCTAGGCTACTTCGCGACCAGCATGTTGGGAGGTCGCTGGATTGATCGAATCATGGTGCGCGCGGCGGAGAAGGCGCAGCGGTACGACGAGCACGGGAGGCTCGTGTATCTCCCCGAAGACCGCATGCGCGAGAACGCGTGGATCGCCGCGACGCTGTTTCCGGGCGCTCTAATCTGGTCCGGCTGGACGCTGCGCTACGGCGTGCACTGGGCCGCGCCGGCCGTGTCGAATTTCTTCTTCGGCGTCGGCAGCATGTTGGTCTTCGGTGCCACGACGACGATGCTTACAGAGTTCATGCCGGGGCGGAGTAGTAGCGGCGTCGCGCTTAATAACTTTGTGAGGAATATATTGAGCTGCACGGGAAGTGTCGTCGGACAGCCCTTGATCGATGTGATGGGCGTCGGGTGGCTGATGACGTTGGTAGGGTTGGTTTCTTGGATTAGTGGGAACCTGTGCATTTACTTCCTCAGGAAGAACAGCCAGAAGTGGAGGACGCAGATGGATAAGGCTCTGAATGGTAAGTGAGTACTCATAATTCGAGGTTATGGGCAGAGTAGGTATGTTAGAAAAGCGCGAGGTTTCTTGGATTGATGCTCGCTACAAACACTGGAGGTATGGTAGAGTAGAGGATCGAGCGTGCCATGGGTTGGCAACACGGCGTCCTTCTTCATCATTTAGCAAACATCCCTTTTTTCGGCGCCGCTGACGAAAAGGTCTTGGTTAGAATAGTTACCTAGTACTTACGTACATACGATATGAATGAGATTAATGATATGCATGCATATACCCCAACTACTTTATATACTTACATATACTAATCTAAGGTTCCTATTCCACCTTTTACATATACGAGATGTACGAGTACAACAGCCGTCACACGAACCAACCAACCCTCCTCCTCCATGCCTCTTTATTCTTTACTCTCACCAAACAACGCCCCAAGCGCATCCAACCGAACGTTGCCCCCACTAAACACAATCCCAACATCCCAACCCTCCTCTCCCGCCTCCCTCTCAACCAACTCCTTAAACGCCTCATCATACAGCGCGACCGCAAGCGGCACCGCGGAGCTAGGTTCGATGACGACCTTCAGCCGCTCGTAAGCGAGCTTCATGGCGCTCCTGATCTGGTCCTCGGTGACGGAGTAGAAGCCCGCCACAAGCCGGCGCTCGTAGATGACGGACCAGGGGAACGCGCCGAGCGGGGTGCGCAGGCCGTCCGCGATGGTCAGGCTCTTGACGGAGGTGATCCGGGACCCGGACTCGTAGCCCCGCTTTGCGTCGTCGGCGCCCTGGAAAGAGGGCTCGGAGCCGAACACGCGGATCCCTGTTCCCTCGCAGGAGAGGGCTACGCCGGAGAGCACTGTGTTTTGTGTTAGTCGGCCGGTTTGGACAAGAGAGTTGCGCAGATGTGCGATCGGGTTGAAAAGGAGTGGAGGAAAGAGGATAGAAGGCTCGAAATGATGTTGGGAAGGAAGGAAAGAGTGAGAGAAGGAATATGAATGGCTTTATTTGCCATCGTAAACTTGAAAAAAATAAACTGCCCATCCTGGGGTCGAACCAGGGATCTTCTGATGTTACTGTGTAACAGTCAGACGCCTTAACCACTGGGCCAATGGGCACTGACAATGCCCTACAACATGAAAGCACATAATGGATGTTTGTCATTTGAGAAGCCCTAAGTTATATGGCACTTGGAACTGTACGTCATGCGGCAACTGGATGGATAGCTCCAAAGTTCGGACGAAAAATGGGACGAAAGGGGACTTCATAGTGGTTACTTACTTCCGCCGCCGCCGCAAGGCGCGATGATCGCATCGAGGCCCTTCTTTTTTGTCGGCTTCTCTCCGCTCTTCTCCGCCTTTTCGGCTATCAAGGCTTCGACCTGCTCTTGGAACTCGAGACCCAGGGTGCCTTGTCCTAGGATGATATCCGGGTGGTCATATGGTGGCACGAGACGGGCGCCGGTGTCCTCGATGACCTTGGCGGTCACGGTCTCGCGCTCTACGCTGGTGCTGCCGCTGAATATCACGTTGGCGCCGTAGCCCTTGGTTGCGGCGATCTTGGGAGGTGCTGATATGGACGGCATCACGATGTACGCGGGGATGTTGTTAGTACGCGCTGCGAGAGATAGGGCTTGTGCATGGTTTCCTAAATTCTGTTAGTCGTACTGTTTGACTTCTTGTGTGCTAGAGGATTGTTTAGGGGTATCAAACGGCGTATAAGCTACACAGAAATCAAGCCAGGGCTGTCCCCTTAACTCCTCCAGTATCACAAACAACATCATCGCTGTTGTGTATTTTACTTTCAGACCTTCTCCTCCTTAGATGTAACACACAATTAGATCATCGCAATCAAAATCTTGCCCACCAAGTGACAACTCCAACTAAAGAAATCCAAGACAATCCCAAATAGGGGACTAACATAGCAAGTCGCAACCCCCCCAAAAAAGAAGAGAGATCATTAAACCCACCAGAGCTATGTGTAACAACCCCCTTCTCCCGGCCCCCTCCCTCGAGCCACCCAGGCTCCTTCTTCAACCTCTCGATAGCATGGAACGCGCCGCGGGCCTTGAAAGCCCCGACCTTCTGGAAATTCTCACACTTAAACCAAAGCCTAAGCTTCGGCTTTGCCTTCCCCTCCCCGGGCAAGGAAGCAAGCTCCGAGAGCGAGGAGCTCGAGACGACGGGCGTCCGGTGCACAAACGGCTCGATGAGCTTCCGCGCCTCGGCTACCGAGGCGCGGGTCAGGGGCGGACAGGTCGAAGGATCTGCCATTGTGTACCTTGGTCCTTGGGTGTGTGACGTATATCGGATAAGGTCCTGGCCGTCTATAAGCGAGTAGGGGTAAGCGGGTGGTGAGCAGTAAAGTCTGGTGGAAGTCACACAAAGCACACCTCAAACTCCCATTCGCCGTTCCTGAATCCTTGCTAGGTACCCGAGCTGGCGGTACTATGCTGGCGATGCAAGAACTTGGTAAGTGGCAAGATCTAGATCTACCAAGATCCCAACCAGTCACAAATCTACAATTTGTTATCGTCCTCCGATAGCGGAGAAAAATAATTGGCACGCACATTACGCACATTACGCAAGGTGTGGTCAAAACATCAGAAATATTTCATGAAAACCGGACTACAGCAACATTTTGAGGCCATTCCCGAAGATCCTTGTGTGAAAGATGAACGTTTAGAATCCTGAATAGGTACATGTACAAAAGCTCCTACTTTTGTCCCTGGGGAATCTGCCTTCGCCGTTTATCAACCGTCCCGTAATTTTTTTTTCATCAAAAACGCCCAAATGCACTTATTTTTGGTTCTCAGGTCGGAGAGATCTGTGGAAAGAAAGTAGTTAGCTATGATAAGTTGCAAAATTTCGAGATTTGAAAAAAATTTCATCTTACCTTACGGCCTTGCCGGCCTTCCAGATCTCCATGTTGCGGATTTCCTCCATCTCCGCCTCGAACTTTTGTCGGTAGTCCTTCTGGCTGTTGTACTCAAGCGATCGCTTGGTCTCGGTACCGTCTCGGACAGAGTCGTATAGCTTGTTGAAAACGGGCTTCAGGGCCTCCTTGAACTTGGGGGTCCAGTCAATGGCACCTCGTCGGGCGGTGGTAGAGCAAGCCTCGTACATCCAGTCCATGCCGTTGGCACCGATCAGGGGGTATAAGCTCTGAGTGGCCTCCTCAACGGTCTCGTTGAAAGCCTCACTGGGAGAGTGGCCACGCTCTCGGAGAACCTCGTACTGGGCGAGGAACATACCGTGAATACCACCCATCAAGCAACCACGCTCACCGTACAAGTCGGAGTAGACCTCCTTCTCGAAGGTGGTCTTGTAAAGGTAACCACTGCCGACGGCAACACCGAGGGCCTGGGCCTTTTCCTCGGCCTTTCCGGTGACATCCTGGAAGACGGCGTAGGAGGAGTTGATACCACGGCCCTCACGGAAGAGAGATCGGACAGTTCGGCCAGATCCCTTAGGGGCAACTAGGATGACATCAATGTCCTTGGGGACATCGACCTTGGTAACGTCCTTGAAGACGGGAGAGAAACCGTGGGAGAAGTACAGGGTCTATGAAGGGTCAGTATTTTCAGGTTACACGCATGATGCATACAACCGCACCTTTCCCTTGGTAAGTTGGGGCTTGATAGCGGGCCACGTCTCGCTTTGGGCAGCGTCACTGAGTAGGTTCATGATAATGGTACCCTTAGAGATGGCTTCGTCAACCTCGAAAAGGTTCTTTCCGGGAACCCAACCATCTTGGACAGCATCTTTCCACGATTGACCGTTCTTTCGGACACCGATGATGACGTTAAGGCCGTTGTCACGGAGGTTGAGACCCTGGCCGTGACCTTGGGAGCCGTAGCCGATGAGGGCGAGGGTGTCGTTCTTGAAGTAGTCCTTTTGGAAGATATTAGTTTTTGGTTCGGTATAATATTATTATGCTAATTATAATCAATTGCAATAACTCACCAAAAGCTTCTCCTTGGGCCAGTCCGCACGCTCTGCAATTTTTTTATATTAGCACATAGCACATCTAACACATTTCGCGCCTACATAATAGTCAATTGCACCCACCGTAAACCTCCTCAGGGGTTCCTGCGAAGTCAATGGTCTTTACACCACGGACCTGTTGCTGAACAGCGCCGGCAACAGCAGGGCGGGCCTTGATGGTAGCTCGGGCAATGTTGGACGCAGCAACGAATGTGCGTGTCTGGACGGCGGGCGAGGCTACACGGCGAGCCAATTGGCTACGAAGAGCCTTAGAAAAGCCTCTAGAAGCCATCGTGAGAAATGCGAATTGAGTGGGGATCACGAAAAAGAAAAGTCGTCAAGAGACACGATGGGTATAAGTTTATTGTATAAAATTCAATTGGGGCTCTTGCGAGTCAGAATTTTTCTACACTTTTTTTTTTCCTAACAGGTTTTGTTTTATTAACAGGGTACTTGGTTCGGTAGCTCCTAGCTAGAAGCTACTAACTGTTGGGTGCGACTTCGGCGGTGAGTCTTTGCACATAGCCAATGGTGGGGTAATCGAACTTATAAAAACCGGTCCGGCGAATGTGAATGTGGGGCATTATACATTGTAGTGGTAGTACAACTTCAATGGCCTCATGCTGGTCATGCTGGTGGTACTGGAGGCTTGATGCAGGCATTTTTGTTGGCTTCATGTTTGTCCTTGCCAGCAGCTAAAGGAAGGAACTGGTGACCCCAAGTAGCATAAAACCCTCAGTGTGACAGGTGTGGCTAGCGCACTTCTGATTAGCGGGGAGTATGGAGTAAGCTTCAGCGTCCTTGCCTTACATCGATGTACCTCGAGGCCATATCGACAACCTAGATCCTACATACCTATACTACTATACTAGGTATACATGTAGGTAGGGACATTATCATCAACGCTGCCCAGCTACCTACTAGTACCTAGTAGATATCCATTAGTTCCATGTTCCTCCATGTTCCGATAACGCCAAATAAAACCATAATATCATGAATTTATTATATTCGCCTGCCAATATCTATCTATCGTGTACGGCCAGTTGCCGTATATGCAATGCGTCATCCCTGGCTGCCGGGTTCCATATTGTGATTACCTGAGGATCCTCAGGGCAGAGACGACGTGGAAGCAGTTTCGTTTCGTCCATGGCTTCAAGTAAATGCGGTTCCTCGCAAACGCCTTGCTATGTATCTTCTGCAAGCCCAACGTTCAGTTTCATCCTCTTGCCCTTCGATCCTTCCGTCGCATCTTAATTCTCCAACTCGGCTAACGGAAAAGGATGTTCGTCACCGGAGCTTAGTTCTCCTTCCTGAGGTATTGTATATACCCAGTATCGGTTCTGTATAGACATTGTGTATAGACATTGAGCCCGGCCAGTCAGCAAACCGTTTCCGACTACTTGCCCTTGCCCTTGCCCTGAGCACGCTAAGCCCTCCCAGCCGCCACACGATCATACAACACTCCTCTTATAGAACCACCGCTCATGGTTGAGCGGACGTTTCTACGGAAGGCTTCCCTACTAGCTCGTAGATCGTCGGCCGCTTCCTGGTTGAGGGGATCCGAGGCATTCGGTTCGAGGAATAAGAACTGTAACCCAACGATCACAGCGTTGAGGTTCAGAACAGGCTTCCAGTCTTCTCGCAGGATATTCAAGCACACCTTGCCCTCGAGGTCGATGTTGGGGTGGTAGATCTTCTGTTGGCAACGCACCTTGGGAGGTTCGTGGGGATAATTCGGACCCATGGTGAAGGTAAAGGTGAATCGGCCGCCAGTGTAGATACCTTCGTCGGGTGTGATCTCGAGAATAAAGTTGAGGATATCATCGGGGTCGGGAAATATCGTCTTCATCGTCGAACCTAGAGATAACTCGGAAAGATCTATATATACAAGAAGGTTAATTAATCACTAGCACCGATACTCATGGATTCCGCTAGAGCTTACCTTTCTGGACCCGAAGCTGGGCAGGTGTGACCTTTTTCTTCTTGCCGGCTGCGCCATCAGCGTTGTCCGCTTTTTGTTGGGCTGATTTCTAGACGGTAATCATGATTAGAAAATATAGCTTGACGCATTAGAAATAATAATGCGACTTACCATAGACCAGATTTTCAACATTTTGGCGGTTATGTGAAGGGGATTGCGACTTGAGAGGATTTGGACGGATGGCAAACGGACAATATTTGTCGGATATAGAGGCAGAAAGGGATTTATGCAGAAATGGGCGATACAGGCGAGCTTAACGAATGAGCACGAATGAGCAGAAATCTGCCGGTGATTTAACACTCTTCGTCGAAACTAAAAGACTGTTTGATAGAGGTAGAGGAGAATTAAGAGTGTGGGTGTTGTCTCGTGATAAGACGAAATAGAACCTTGAATGTTTGAGGAAGTTCCGGTTCTAAGGTTACCTACCTAGGCCTGGTTGTTAGCCTGGGACTTGCGACCCGACCTACCGACCTACCGACATAGACTTACCTAACCCACTATGATAGCACGTACCCACTTTATTACTGAGTTTTACTGGATACTTGCAGATTACTAATAATTACCGTTCTACCATACACTGCGTACACAAGCGCCTCCCTACCTACCTACTAGCATCCATACCTCCATACCTCAAACAGCGATGCCGTCGATTTTACAACTCACAGATTACATCCACGATAACAATTAGAACAATCATGACAACAAGTCATCTTCAAGGACTTTTATGTCCTGATTTCTTTTTTTTAGCTAGAAATTAAGCTAAAGCTATTGACAAGAAAATAGTCCCTAAGAAAGCCCATCCTCGATTGTTTTGAAATCCCCCCGAAACGGTCCTGAGACCCGAAGCCGATTGCCTCATCTATGGTACCTAAACAAGTAGGTCTGCTTTCCCTTTTGCCTTGAATCGCTATATAACACGGGCTAACCATCCGCCCTCCGGTCCTGTTTTCGATCCTGTTAAGGTCAAGATATTTCCCCTGTACCCCTAGGGTTTCCAACTCCTTCCCTTCCTCACACACAAAACAAAAATTAGAATAAAAGAATAAACCAAACTATAAAAGATAAAGAGCAATGATCGCGAGGATTGACCCCGTAATTAATGTACAAGAAGATCTCGCAGAAGTAAGAGGTTGCGGTTTCGGTATATATAAAAGACCATCGAGTGACGGTCGGGTGTTGAGAACGGAAGGTAAGGAAACCTGAAGTCGTACTCGTACAGTAGTACACCGAAGCTTCGGCAATGTGGTGGTATGCGACATGACGACGCAAGATTCGACATCGAAACTCAAAATGAGCGAAAACAACTCCAATAACTCCGGCGGAAGCGAGACCAGACCATAAGCATTAAAGATATGATATGATCCAACCCTTCCTTACTTGCTTAACGAATGTGATATCATCTGAGCAACATAACAAACAAATCTCGAGGGTATCTTCGCACGCGCAAAACATGGGGTGTGACGGCATGGAAGCAACCCATCAGAACAGATCATTTCTCTATCTAAGCCCCATAAGGTTTAGATTCAGAAAGACCGTTGGGATGAGATTCTTCGAAATCAGAACCCTTTAAATGGGTCATCGCGGAAGTAATCCTCCTCGCCTACTCTGCTTCCCACATAGTATGAGTCAGTACCGCGCGTGCCGCGTGAAGCATAGCTATCCCTATGTCGGCTGCGACTCCTCCTTCTTCGCGCCTCTTTACTCCGTCGCCTCGCGCGGTATCGCCACTCCTCTTGCTCATCGGGATGTTCTTCGAAGCGTGGGAATGTAAGCGGGCTAATGAAAGCCTCCATGCGCACGGTTCCAATGGCCTCGAAGAAGTTTCCTGGGGGGCGCGATGAAGCTTCGGAGGTCCGTTGGGAACCGGCCGTGCTCATACCCCACGTCGTACCACCGCCACTGGAGGCTTGCGACTGGTATATGTCCGAGGATCCGGCAGTACCCACGCTGTTACCTGCCGTGCTGTTCGTCGAGGCGTGATACGAACTACTGTGGCTGGCTGGACCCGAGAAACCGCGGAACGAGAGCGGTGGCGGGATGTGGCCT
The DNA here is from genome assembly GCA_022497145.1 of Rostrohypoxylon terebratum. NCBI lineage: Eukaryota > Fungi > Ascomycota > Sordariomycetes > Xylariales > Hypoxylaceae > Rostrohypoxylon > Rostrohypoxylon terebratum. The sequence goes on along the minus strand of MU385939.1, from coordinate 116,417 downwards.
CCCGTGTTGCTGCGCTTGCGCCCGTGCAGGACGACCTGGTTCGCGCGCTCATGTACGCGCTCTTGCGTTCGCTCGTGGAAGCGTGGGATGAAGGGGGGTTCGGCAGCTTCGCGGGATAGGTCGCGTTGATGCGTGGGAAGGTCCTGTTTGAAGGAGTTGAAAGACTCCTCGAGCTCGTTTGTGCTCGGGAGAGGGTCGTGGCGGTGTGTTAAAGCCGGGTTCTTGCCCTTCGTCAATCGGATCGAGTCACGAATGCCGGGCTTCTTCACCTTGGCTTGCGGGATTTCGAAGTCTGGAGGTGCTGGGGCGGCTCCGATATTTGGCGGGGCGGCGGAGGAAGGAATAATTTCGGGGACATCTTGTTGGGAGTGGGCGAGGAAAGAGAGAGATGTTAGCCAGAGGTAATGTCGTTCAGCACTTGAAGCCGTGAACTTCAATGCTCTTTGAGGAGTGAGGATAAGGATTGAACGGTTGAAAATTTGTGTTGCGCCCTTAGGCGGAGGGTTGTCATCCTTGACGTCCAAGACGGATTGAATGGTCACTATGAAGTTGGTTAGCTATCCTATTTGGGATATGGCGGCATATTTATTGCTTACGTTTTCGACCTGGTTTACCCATTAGAGCGCTGCCGTTTGCAGGTTGCTTACTGCTCCACAGGATCGCGCGCTCATACGGCGCTAACCAAACCCATCGTTTATGGCGATCGTTGCTGTTCTCTTCACCGCGTCCAGTTCCTTCAGCCATGCCAAAAGACTTCCGTCTTCTCACATACTTAAACATCCATTCTCCGACCATCGTCTGCGCAATAGCATCTACTACGCTTGATGTCTGTTGGCCGCTGCCGGTGGAGCCACCGTTGGTGTTCTCGGTGTTGGCCGTGTTAGCGGTGTTCGTCGAAGGCTGAGATCTATGACCGCGGTATCTGCCATAGTTGCGTTGGGGAGTGGTGATGTCGTTTGTCGGTAGTGGTGGTAAGCTAGGGCTTTCAGGAGCCTCTTCCGAAGGTGACATTGGCGGTGGCGGAGACCGGCTGCCTTGTCTCCTGTTTCTGCGGTTGCCAGGTATGGCTGCGACGGACCTAGATTTGCGAACGCTGCTAGTCCTATACATACTACTCCTCAACCCCCGACGACTAGACTCGTCATTGGGTGTAGGGCTGCGGTGGCCATCGCTCGGAGCACTGGCGCTGAACGGCGGCTTCCTCGAGCTGGCTCTCGTCGGGATAGGGAACGGAGGATCCCGGGACTCGGGCAGGCTAGGGCTGCGCGAACGGCCTTGGTGAGAGGCGATTCCACTCTGGATCATTGCTGACTTGCGCATCACACTAGCCCGAGAGCCTGTTGTATATCCGAAGGCCCCACCGGAATTTCGAGTCGACACTCTGAGAGACGGCTTGCGTGTTAGACCCTCTGGGGAGTCAGCCAAGCGGTAGGAGCTATAAACTTCCGGACTTCCGATCTTGCTCACAACGCTCGTAGACTGCCTAGCAGCTGCTCTAGCTTGTTCCAGCGAAGTAACAGGAGAGGCTCCGCTAGTCGTCATTCGCTTGCTAGGTTTGACGGTGCCAATTTTAGGTCTCGGGGCTAGTGCTGTGCGGTATTCAGAGTCGCTCTGATCCTCGTTGAATTCGTTAGCCTCATCCGAACTTTGAACATCAAAGCCAGCGAACAAGCTGCTAATCCGGTGAGGTCGCCTCACAGGTGCTTTCGCACTTGATAACGGGCCGTCATCGTTGTTTCCTGGGTATGCATCGCGCGTCTCGACATCATCTACTACAGGTGATGCTGGTGGCGACGAAGGTAACTCGCCTGAAAAACTCTGTCTACCTTGTTCAAGGCGGCGCGGGTTCCGCGGAGGAACGTGTCCAGGCAGCGGCGTGAAAGGCTTGTTCTCGTCAACAGCAGAAGTAGGAGGAATAGGGGATGTAGGTCTCGATGTAATAGCAGAAGGGTGAAGGTGTGGCGGTAGCTTATCGAGTCTCTTATCAACCCGGATTTCATCTGTCTGAACAGAAACCGACTCCATAGGCTTCGATTGAAGGAGGGAAACCTGGCATCCGAAGTCCTTAACGTACTGAGGCAATCGGCGCTCACGCGGACTGGAAGGCCGGCTGGTTGGCGGGATGATGCTGATACTCGGTACCAAAAATGGCTCAGGCGAAACAGCTCGTTCAGGCAAAGCTGCGTCGGTCTGTGTTGCAATCGATTTTGTGATAATGGCGGCAGCAGGTTTCATTTCCACCGTTACCGGGTTGGAGGTGGTTAACGACAGGACTTCCTTTGACGTCTGAGATCCAGCTGACACCATCGGTTTTGCGGGTTTCGGAGCTTCCAGAGGTGTTGGCTTGGTAAGATATACTCTCTTGCGGCTCTGGTTTGCTTCGATTTCTCCCTCGGACCGGGGCGGACTCTCTAAGCCCATCAATTTCTCGAATTTCAAGACTGGTTCCGGGGTTGACGGTTTCACAGGGACGACCTTGGGAGACGGTGGTGGTGAGAATTGAACACCCGTGTCAGTATACTCTACCTTAGGGGGCAAGACAACAGATTCTTCGTCGTCCTCACGAATTCCACCTTCTAGCCTGTCAAGAACTGTCTGGTTCATGAACATCCTACTGCGCGCAACGCTACCAGGCCTTATCTGGCTCTCGATGCTCGTATTACGTCGATGAGATCTCGACATCATACTGTCCCGGCTCTGGGCACGGTTGTGTCTCGTCATCGAAAACACACTTTGGCGACCATCCGGATCCGTCTGGTAATCGTCGTCGTCGTCGAAATTGAGTTCATCAGCAAGGCTGTGACCGTTCATCTTGCCAGGTCCGCTCATCATAGAGAACCGTATGCTGTTGGTTATGCTCATGGTCCGCACACTAGCAGCGTCATTCTCCTTACCCTCCTCACCATCGCTCTCCGCGCCATTTTGGGGTTGTCTATTCGCTTGCGATTCCTGGAGATTCGCAAATTCCTCCAAAACAACCTTTAGCCGACTCTCGGCAACATGTATCTTCCGCTCATATTTACGCTTTTCCTCATCCCATTCATCTCGCTCTTTTGCCCAAAGGTCGTGTACCCTCTCCGAATCTTCCTCCTGAGTTCGGAGTTTCTTCTGTGCGGTATCCAATCGTCTCTTCGTCTCGGATATGGCTTCAACCGCCTCATCACGTTCCCTTGCTAATTCGCCTAAAGCAGATGACGTTCCGCCCTCGAGGAGAGCTAATTGCCGCTTTAGGGAACGGTTCTCCTTGCCGACATTGGAAAGATTGGTTTGCGTAGATTCCTGTTCTTCTCGGGTGGTGTGTAGTGCGCTTTCGAGACTTTCGATAATCTTCAGCTTCTCCTCCTGGTCCCTCCGCAGTGAAAGTATCTCCGAAACGAGGTTCGCATGTAAGGTAGGTGTGAATCGCCGAGGATCCAAGATGCTAACGTTATCTTCGCCTGGTCCATCTTTCGATACTCGCTTACTCTTGTTCTTGCTCCTCCTCCTCTCAATTTTGTCCATTGGCAATGGCGGAGGCGGGGAGGAAGCAGGGGGTGTAACAGATCCAGTACGTCGCGATTTCCTCGAGCGCTGGGAGCTTCGCGACGGCGTCCGGTAGGGCGTATCCGTTGGTGTCGGTAATGACGCAGCAGCAGCACTGCTGAGCTCGTCTTCAGTTTCCCATACAGTCATGATTTCTACCACTCGCGATCCAAGCCGGTTTCCCGGTTGTCGAAGAATGGCGACCTCAAACTGGGAAACGCGAATAGGTCATGCGAGCTCGCATTGACTCTAGCTTCGTACTGCTCTCTGATCAATCTTAGAAAAGGGTCCAAACGCCGGGGATCCACTGTTCTGATCCCTGCTTGACGGTGGGGTCGCCGTTTCTGCGCAGAAGAAGGTGACGATGTGTGTGAATGGATTTCGCATTAATACAACTAGCCCCACATTAGAACTAATCCTTTTCGAGATGGAAAACGAGCAGGGGTATGGGATATGAGCTTGGACGATTTCACACTTACTTACACGCGCCGTGATAAGTGGTGGAAATTACAAGGAGTTTTCCTTGTATCGTCAGCATCGGCTATCCGACATAACAGAGTCTGATTGAATCATATCTGTTTCGAGTAAACGTAATGCTCTTAACGGTTTAGGTAAGAGTATACGCTCGAGATTCGTAATTGTATGGGGAAAATGAATGATATAGTGGTAATATGCAACTTACGGGGAACGATTAAGGAAAGAATAGGGGTGAGAGCCCTGATTCGCTTGGCAATGCTATAGTTGAGAAGTAAGGTAATAGTCGTTGGATAAGAGGACCAGAATTAACGCGAGATCTCAAAGCGTTGTCTCCATGCCTGGCAATTCAGCATATGATATGTTGAACGAGTTTCAGTATATGCGCGTTCAACCCTACTCTAGCCAATTGGAGGAGACTAAATATGACGTGAGGACATATAAAGGCCTATCTATAATAGAGTATGCAGGCTACTCGACGGAGCAATTCCTGAATAAATGCTATGATCAGCCTTTACGCATCAATAGCTGAGGTTTACGAAACAGCTTATAGCAATAAGGGTAAGTTGTAAAGAATGCAGGAGGGTGACCTAACCGCGCTCGACTTACCTAAGTTCGAGGTCTAAGCTGGATTTGTGCAATGAAGAGAAGCAATTGTCGGGATATGCTTGTTAAAAGAGAGAAGGGTCCGCGCTCGTGCGAATATAATCCAACAGTTCGAGCTGCCAATTATGACGCTATTTTGTCGAAGGCGCAGCGTACGCTCGGTTGAATATGCCAAACTTGCATTCAGAAGCTTGGGGTAAATGAATTTCCCCAGAGAATACAAGGACAGAGGACGAACGAGACAAACCGATTAGACGAACGGGTGGCAGGTTGAACCAAGTAAAGAAAAGGAAAACCAAGATTGAAAAGAAATCGACGCAGGTTAGCAGTTGAACGACCGTTCCGGATCGTCACTGTAACTAGGACGGGAAAAAGAAGAAAAAGAAAAAAGGCGACGATAGGATAGGTAATTCGTGGTGTCACGGAACAGCTTCGACGAGAGATCAGAAGCAAAGAAAAGAGACTACGACCAACCAGGTTCCAATGTCGTATGTACGATGTGCTCCGTAATGATACCCACTTAGCCTTAGCATGGGAGGCAGGGCCAGACCTGGCAGACTACCATGACGCCAGGATGTTCACAAAGGTGATAGGTACCTGAAGCTCTTCAAAAGTTCAGAGGCGGGTATGGTCCGTACACGGGCGAACGCGGAGTAAGAATGGACGACGCGGGATAGGTAGGTACCTATTCCTGCGGATGTGTGCTACCTACCTATGAAGTACGGTCTAGGAAGTCCTAAGTGATCGCTTTTGCATAATGTGGAGTTTAAGCTGGTAGTACCGGGGTATGCGAGAGAAGAATCATGGTATCTTCTGCGTGTGTTTCTATGCTCGTAATACTCGTGTTCGCCAAAGCCCAATCACCAGCTCTCTCTCTCGACTTTCGAGGCAAGCATCCCTACGGCGTCACAGCCTATGAGCGTGTTACCTACCTACATACCTCTGGTGACAGGCAAGCTTAAGATTGTCAGGGGTCAAATTTAACCAAACGGTACCAAATCCGCGGAATAAGCAGGTGCCAGAACCAAGAGTCGGCACCGGACGAGGGTCCCCCTGAATAGCTAATATAGAACCGCTGTTCGACGACCCACCACAATAAGCTTGGCTGCTTGGCGACCAGTTAGGCCTAGCGGTGCTCACAGGTCCAGGGAGGTTAGGGCGGTGCCCCAAAACGGGGGGCGGGCTTTACTGCAAAGGGATCCCATATCTTGAATATGGTAGGTCGAAAAAGCTATGTAAGTGTAGGGAGACTGCTAGGTAAGGAAATAATAGCCCTGTGTAGTAGAAGTTCGCGGGGAGTGGGCAATTAAACGACCTAGATGGAAAAAGGCTCTCATTGGGTTGGAAAACAAAACGTTACAGTTACAGCGAGACGTGGTAACGTATCGATTCGGGAGAGCCGCCAGTGGCTGATTTTTCTCTCTCCAATAAACAATAATGGCAACAAATTGGACGCCATGAGCTCGAATGGAGAAAGCCATTGTTATCTCAGTAACTGGATAGCTGCAGTAGTAGCAGGTACTCGATCGCGCGTGGTATGATTTGACATCTGCAAAAACCATCCTCTCGGTGCGCCTTAGCGTGCTCAGCACACTGAACAAACCCTTACCGACCACGCCGAGCGGACGAACTACGGAATGTGGACCTATTCGCCATGGAATTACAGGGAATTTTAGCAGCTTTTGCTGGGTTGAGCTCGCCAGCACGTTCAAGGGGGCTTGTCTTGGAGAGAGTGAGGCGTGCCATCGTGCGTCCCACTAGGGTGACGAACGTTGAATTGGAAACTCGCCCGAGTCCGTCGGGAATCCATTCTTACAAGCTTCATGATGCTTGGTGACCTGAATTTTGTGTTATGTAGCCGGGCTGCCGGGGTTGGGTGATGTCTTGAATGTGATGAGAGAAGTGATGTCGAATAGGAAAACGTCTGATAATCACTTCCGGACCGGGCAATGTTTCCTCAGCTGTGCCTCCAACTCAAAGTGTTACACACTGTAGTACTACTGTATCATTCATATCATTTCATAGTTAGATGTGCGACGAATAGACAATTCATAAACACAAAGCAGGGAAATGCCGAGCGAGGAAACGTGGAGCAATAGGAAAACATCCAGATCTTTCTACATACCGAGCTTCCTGAAAAGTCGATCTTCCATTCAAGTGATCGCTTGTCAAAGCACAATCCTACCCGAATGATGTGGAAGTTGCATATGCAAGGCACAGCTTGATAGACGAGCATGCATGGGGCGGACCACTACCACCTAACAACCTACAAGGTCGACGACGACAGGACAACAAGCATTTTTACTATGATTTGTTAGCCTCGTTAAGAAAATAATACGATCCTTAAGATCTTAAAACAAATCCTTTAATTCTACGATGCCTCCTAGCACATTGTATTGCTATTATTACCAAAGTCATGCGGCTAGACGACTCCATACCTAAGGTATGCTCGGTTGCAAATTGAAATCCCCAGAATGCGTAGTGTCTGTGTGTGAGCTGATCACGGCTAAGATCAGATTATTGTGTGCAGCTGAAAGGTTCAATTGCTCGGACAGTGGACAGACGAGGCTAAAATTGATGTGTGCATATTGAAATTTAACTGCCGGTGTCGACTCATTTAATATCTGTCTCTGCTGCGGGTTTCAAAGCTATTCGCGGATTCAGCTACTCAGTTAGTACGCCAAAATAATATAGCTAAGACATCTAGGGATACTTGCGATACCTACCTTGGTAAGTTTCGTAACAAGTTCTTCGGAAACTTCTATTATCACTACGTCGTACGTATTCGACGCTCGCCTACACATCCGATGATGCTGGTCAAATCTTAAGATAGCCCCAGCTTCCCCTGTTCGAGGTCTCCAAGAGTCATTCTCGATTACATATCATAATTCCCCCTCACTTCGCTTCGAGACGTTAATTCGTATATCCTAGACCTTCGGGCTCCAAGAGACCAGCATATCAAACTTGACAGGATGGCAGGTCCTTCGGTTGTTTCCGTAAAGTAGTAAGCCGGCCTTGTTCTTGTCAAATTAGAAACGGAGACTTGGTATTTAGGGTATTTTCAAGGCTGTTGAAAAGTGATGTTCGCCCAACGAGCAAAAATCACGACGCAACACATACTCGTATGGGCTTCCATTGCGTATATCACATGTTTCAAGATGAAAATTCTTTGAAGGCGCAGTCGAAGAATAGAAACTGGCGAAGTTACCTTTCCAACAGACAGCCGGATGCGACAGTGACCAATGTTACGGTTCTGCATCTCCCCGGTCTGGAGAAAGGTGCAGCCAAGCTACTGCGTATGCGACCAACCAAACCAGCCCAAACCAGCCCAAACCAACTCTACCCACAGGGTCCTTGTAGCCCTTGTAGCCCTTGTAGCCCTTGTAGCCCTTGTAAGCCATGTAAGCCATGTAAATGACCTTGTAATCTAAAGCGAGGCACGTGTTTCCATGCCACTAGCAAGCTAGTTTAGTCTGGATAGAGCTGGGAAGAAACGAATTTCTTCACATTCTGGATCGCTCGATCTTTTTGATAGATAGAAAATGGTTTGGAAGCTTATGAAACTAAACTGAAGAACACGCGGCGCCTTGACTACTCGATATGAAACTTCAGCTATTAATACTACTACTTACCTAGGTCTGTGTCTCCCCCACAGGCGGCTGAAAAGGGAATAAGTAAGCCGCCCAAGCAAACATTTTCTTCAGTGTTTCTCCCTAAAGTGCCGAATCCAGCTCCCCATAAGGACCGTTGGGAAATTTCACATGGATAAAGTAGCGTAGACGTTTCCTCCCGTCCCGCCCCTCCATCACGGCTTTATCGTACAAGCCGCCTAAAGCCACTCTTAGGTACACCCTATCACAATTCACAGGCTAATATCTGGAGCGTTCTACGGCATAGTAATAGCTACTATAGGTACAGGAAAGCACAGTAATCTTGGGTTAGGGTAAAGGGAAACCGTAGGTCCCTATCTCACTATTTACTACACTTACAGAGCTACAGGTGCCAGTAGGTAAATTTCCTACAATAGATCGTCAAAACTAAAAGCATCTACAACAGACTAAACTCGATGACGATAGCACTGTTTGTTTATCACTATCACTCACATAGTACCTACGCATCGTCCTATCTTTACAGTTTCTGTTCACCGAAGGGCAACATCGCGTGCCCGACACTTTGGGCGCCAAGGTTGGAGCACCAGAGATTAGACGTGCAAGTCGTTCCAAGATCTTAAAGCCAGTCCACAGCAATCCGGTCCTATTCAATGTTCCCGTCCAGCGTAGCAAGGTGAGCTATTTTAGTTAGGGCGTTGTAACCCCTCGGCGTCGACACCTTATGTCGGCTCTTAACTAGATTCGACGGTCATCTTACCCGTTACGTCGACACAGGGCCCAAACAAGAATAGGGCAATGCGAGGGAGCTTTCACTAGGGTTTTCTGAAACCTAGGCCAGATACCTAACGCAGAATGTCTTCTCTCGTCACATTTTGGTCGCAAGGATTTTTCGAAGGATTCTGAAGAACTTCTCGACAGTCTGGGGGATTCATACCGGAACTACGCCAACAACAAGCCGGACCAGTCGAGCAAATGTTGGAAAGCCTTTGTCAGCCTTTAATATCACTTTGAAATTTTTTTCATGTTAGCGAAAGCCTCTAATCACTCTTCGGACTCTCCCACTTGGTAGTAGGAATCACGCTAGCTGGCTAGCAAATGAGCCCTGGCTAGATGGGAAAAAAAGACCTCAACCAACAAAAGTCGCGCTATTACAGATTTTCTCCCAATGCGCGCGCGGCCTGGTCGGATTCATCTGAGATTCCACGCGTACAGGCCACCATTAGATCAACCTTACTATCATAATACCAGACAATAAACCCATATCGCAGCCAGGTTTGGTACAGGAACCTGGGGAACCCTCCCGTCTTACTATCCAGACCAGCTTCGAGGGTAATTCCGTGACCTGATTCGGTGGTCTTTTTTATGCCAATGACAATGACAATGGCCGAGAAACAAGTCTTGCGCTTCTTGGTAGAACCAGCCGGGTAATTCTATCTCGTTCAATAGACCCTAAATACGCACAAACCTCTCAACAACAACCCATTCTCCACTTGCCGTGTGCTCGACCTGCTTTGACGCAAGGAGAATCACACATTTCTCGGGGGGTTGTGCCAATTTCAACGGGCTTGCAGCACTTGCATGCGACCCCGAGCGCGCAACTTGAAAGGCGTCAGCAATAATATGATTGATCACTGATAACCCGTCATATCTTGTATCCTATATCCTATATTGCGTGCCATCACGGCTTGCGACGTGACCATTGCGGTTCGATATGCATAATTGCTAGTGTTTGTTTTTTGCTTGGCTATTAAGTGAATACCTCTCTAATAGGGGCTTGTCCTATTGCCTATCAATGGGCCCGAATTCGCACGCAAGAAATATCCAATCGCTTTAGTTGCAACGATTGTTCCCATGTTCAGCTATTGTGAACCCCCTTTTTCTTCTTGCCACCGCGGCGGGCCTCGCTATTTATCTCGGATCACAGTAGAGGCCTCCTTAACTCCGTCCTCAGCCAACGAATAATATTGAAGTGGCCAGGTTCGACTCCGTAGACTCGCCGTCCAACAAGAATCAACCTCGTTATAGCTCGTAGGTATCCGTATTACAAGGGAAGAGACAGGTCTCACGTACAATACGAGGCGAGAGCACACAAGTCTCATCTTGATTACTCACAAAGGTTTGCACCAGCCAACCTGCCAACTTCCTTTTTTATGCGGAGATGGGGTAGAGCCTCAATGTTCCCTTGCGTGGAACCTGCTGCATGATCTAAAGTTCGGGAATCGTCCCGGTCCCTTGCGTGGGGCCAGGAAGTGGTCAGAACGAACGAACGAACGAAAGAACATGTCAGATCATAGTTCGTCCGTTCCTTCGAAAAAAAAAGGCGATTTTTCTTTTTCTTCTTTCTCGCCCCTCGAATTCTTACGGTGTACTATGTAAATTTGCCCCAGCCCCAGGTCTCGCACGATTTCCCCTATTTATATGATTCTGGTTCTGGTTGAGGGTCGTACGTAGTTTGGTTGATTGGTGATCACCCGCTGAGATTAGATGAGCAAAAAGCTTGGCAAATCAGAAAATCCCGTCGAAATCCGGGCGCTCAATTCGAAACCTCGAAATGACAGGTTTCGGCCAAATAGCTGTCGTGTTTGCTTGACTGGCGGGTACGCTTGCCTCCCTATCGGCCAAACCACTGAATACCGCCGGCCAACCGTGGATCGAAGAGTCTATCGCCTCCGGGCTTCATATATGAACGCCGCCACTGGGTTTTCGTGGTCAATACCTAGTACTATTGCATCATAGAGTCGTAAACCCAAAGAGCGCCTCTTCGTTTAACATCCTGCACGCCAAGTCCCCATAATTCAAATCTAACGCCCCTTACAAGAACACCTTGATCTCAGATCATAGAAACCTGTACCGGCAAGCCGGAAGTGGGGCCAGACTACCGGTACGGAGTTTCCCTTACGCGGCTCCATAAACCGTGTAGCCCGGAAACCTGCTGACATACAGTAGCTTCCCACGCTTTCCTGACTTTGACACAGCATCGGCGCTTCGGGGGACTGGGGTTGCCGCCTACGAAACGTACGATCTTGCGTCTGGTAGAGCCGCGGCGGATATTGTTTCTTCGTGACTATGATGCAATGATAATCGGTAGCTAGCTGTCCTGGTGTGGGACTGGGGCACACGACGCGCCTATCAAACAAATCCCAAGCTAAGGTAAGAGGCCATGTTCCCGAAGTATATACAAGTGTAGAAGGATACTCGTGCATAGCCGGAAAGCGGGAAGATGCTAGTAATCCGGAGAGCGGGGAGTTTGTATACGTACAAGTCCGATATTCCGGGAAAGCATCTTCCTTGACCACCGACAGAAAGCCGAAAAGTCCGTGGTCACTGTACATCCAATCTAGGCACCAATTAAATATATCTTGCCCCCAACTGAATCATATGGCAGTCACGAAGCGCAGGACAAAATTCCAGGTTCGGGTTAAAGTCATTTTTTCAACTGTTTGTGGCCACTATCAACGGGGAACGTACAAGATGCATCCGATGGCAAGCGTCTAGTCCCGACTACCAACTCCCTCGGAGCTGGAATCCTCGTATAAAGAATTCGAAGACTAAGAAATGTAGTTGTTAATCCAAATACATAGTAGTCTATAGTAGATTAGGGGAAGTGATTATTGCTTGCATAGGTAGGTAAGGATCGAGGTTCGCGGCGATACTGTATGATACTTACGATGTACTAGACGTCTACTTGTTGGTACAAGATAGAGGCCTAATTAATTTGCTCGTACCTAGTTGTCGTATATGCCATGTTCATGCAGAACGGGGTCCAACATATCGTATCAAACATGTAGGAACGCTTAAGGGAGGGAGGCTTAATAGGTGGTTCCAACCAAGAACTATACCATAGTGTTTTTAGATGCAATGATGGAATTATTACATGGTAGCCCTGGTATCAGTGCAATTATGAGATCAAATGAGGGATACGCCACGTATAGGGAGTCTTAGATAGAGACACTGATGTGTTGTAGTAATATTCGTCCTAGAGTGCGTGCGAACAACTAGACACTTGGACACGACATGAAATACAGGCGTAGGAAAAGGCCATCAGACCTTACGCTAAGTAGGTCATCTTGGTCCAGTGTGAATGTGTTTCTTTCTGTGTGGGCTTAGATTTGGCTTCTGGATGATTCAGGTACTCCATATAGAAAAGGGGCAATATACTCACCTATGATCAAGATTGATAAAATCTACTGGTATACCTATACTCCCTCATATTCATATAAAGAAAGACATGTTCGAGGCTAGATGCGTTTAGTCTTCAAGGGCAAACCCATCTGTGTAGGTTCTCTGGTGAGCTCGTTCAGGTATAAGTGAGACCTAATAACCGGGACGACAGTTTGCTGATAGTACTCAAGTAACCTTAGGGTAGATAGAAAACTAGACATGTTCTCATGGATTTTTAACATATTTGATATTTGTAAAAATCCTGGTGGCTGATGAGCTTCGTGACTTACCCAATATGCTATATACTATATACCTAGATGATGGTTTAGCGTGAAGATAGGTATGTACCTATTTTTGATCGATCTGAATAATGTATCGAGACCGAACGAGTTTGATACCAGGAGAAATATGTTCTTCACAGAACCCCCTACCCATTTTTGCAAGTGGCTAGCGTAGCATCGGCTCTTTCAAGTCACCAGAATCGATCCCCTATAGGGCGCACCTGTATGTACGTCGGCACATGCTAGGTTAAATCACTCTTTTCGGCACTCGACGGGTCAACAGGTGCCCCACCCTTTCCGATGGCCGGATCACAATCACATCATCGCTATTGTCAATTGAAGGGAGTCATTCTTCATTCAACATTCGCAAAATCATGCTTATAAGAATTCATTACTTAAAATCTATGTAGTTTCAAGTTTCTACGTGTTCGGCGAGTTGGGTAATTACGAGGTATCTTTAGCAAAACGGTATCAAGATGGCAGCGCCAGTCCCCGAGGCGCTTCGGAACATAAAAGCCTTGACTTTCGATGTCTTCGGCACCGTCGTAGACTACCGCACGACAGTTCCGCAAGAACTCGTGAGGCGAGCTCAGGAGAAGATTGCATCTCCTGAATTCGGAACATTGCCAGAGGCGCCGCGAAACCGCTTCGCGGCGATGAGCGAAGAGGACTGGGCTAAGCTGGCATCAGAATGGCGCACCAGCTACTGGAAATTCACACGGACTTTCGTTCCAGGCCAGTCGGGATGGAAGGACATTGACGCGCACCATTACGACGCCTTGCATGAACTCCTCCGCAAGTGGGAACTCACCTCGATCTACACCGACGATGAAGTACGATCTCTTAGCGTAGTCTGGCACAAACTTAAGCCTTGGGACGATTCCGCGGCCGGAATTAAACGGCTCGGTACCAAGTACGTCACGTCGACGCTATCGAACGGCAACCAGTCACTGCTGCAAGATCTGAATGCCCACGGCGATCTCGGCTTTCGGAAGATTCAATCTTCGGCTGATTTTGGCGCGTACAAGCCTCATCCGACGGTATATCTGGGGGCGGCAGCGGCCCTAGGGGTTCGGCCCGACGAGGTCGCGATGGTTGCCGCTCACCTATCGGATCTGGCGGGCGCGCGCAAGACTGGTCTTCGCACGATCTATGTGGAGCGTCCCCGCGAAGAAGCGTGGGGGACCGAGGAGCAACAGTATAAGGAAGCTCGTGAGTGGGTTGATCTATGGGTTAGTGAGGGCGAGGATGGCTTTCTCGAAGTAGCAAGGAGACTCGGGGTGGCCGAGTGAGACGCGCATGAATAGACCGCAGGATTTTTCTTAACCTTGTCCGAGATGGGGGTTTGCGATCCTAATTATGAGATTTTTCTTTCCCCGCGATGACACAAGAGAAGTAGTTTAAAGTGATAAGTGATATCTCGTAGTGGGATGGAGAAAATCTTGACAAACCGATTCGAGGTTTTTGAGTCCAAGTGCTCGGATACTCCACTGGAACCTAGTCTATAGTTAATGCCCTAAGTTTCCGCGGGGGATCTGAAAGAAGCGGTGATGTTGAACACCTCAGACGCTTTACCTGTTCGCGGTCCCAAGGGAGTGGGAGATGCGGCAAGTCCCGATGGCGGCGGCTCCCACGTGCGTTTATCGCGTCTTGCGGGTGGTATGCAAGTTGCAACTTCACACGATGCGCTTTACCTATGAACACCGAGGTCTCTATTAGCACTAGTCGCAACAGTACTCAGATGCCGGATTGAGTATGATCGGCTATAATATAGATTCTCTGCGTAATCAAACGTCTTAGACAACGTTAAGCTAGATGTATTATGGAAATGATATGTGAGAGTGGGAGTAATCGAAAAGTGCGAAGGTGTATGTACCTGTGATGTTAACGCCCGCGAATTTTGCTCCTTTAGAAATCCAGTCAAAGCCCCCTTCGCCCATTTTAAAGGGGAGCCCGCGACTGTACCCGAATCGCAACCAACGATCTCCGAATATTGAAAATGAAATGACCCCTGTTGGCGAGCGCATACTTCATGCATGATAGAGCATTTTCTGTGTGCTCGAGCGTATTGTTGGGCTTCGGGGCCTCCCAGCCGACTCTGTTGGATCGCTTGAGATGGAATAAGCAAGAACATGAAATATTCACGTTGCAATTCAACTGAGAAGGTAGATGTGATATAGCGACTTGACCCTCTTTATTTAAACGACATGTCTTGCGTAAAGATAGCTCTGTAAAACATCCCGTAAGCATAAGTAAAGCGTGAAAATCAGGAGACTCCCTACAGAAATTCCCTGGAAATCCGAGTGCGCCTTGTCTTAATCAGTGATATCGGATTTGAGGAAGTTTGCTACCTGCATCTCGTTACGCCCGCCCGCTGCCAAGGTAGGTCTAGATAGGAATGACACGGGCGCCGATGTTCCAGTTCTATGGCAACGCCGCGCAAGCCACCAAGACTTTCCTTATACGACTTTGCCATTCGCGACAAGCGAGCGCATGCATCATGCGGCATTGCAAATTAAGCGCCGCGGAGTCTGTTACGTATGGAAAGCTCTGGACAAAACGCAGCCCCGACGTCGTTCTGAGGGGGTCCCGCCGCCAAGGCGAGAAAAAAGCGCGTGCATCTGTGAAACATACCGTAGCGAAGACGGTGATTGGGAGAAACTCGAGACCAGCAGAATTGTGACGGTAAGATCGAATAAACTACGTCGCACACGCAGTTATATGTGCGTGCGTATACGGCAGAACTTCACTTCTCGGGTCAACCAATGGTAACCCTAACAGTGACGAGAACGATTGTGGGCAGTCGATGAGGGCAAGCATCCTAAGCGAAGTATGTGCCAGTTGCAGTAGAGAGGTATGCGGCCATGCCTATTCGTCCTTTATCCTTCATGACCTGTAGGTATGGTAGCATTGCCGCGGAGTAGAAAAGAGTTTTGACAGAAGGATTCGTCGTCGATCTTGAAAATGCAACAGTTGGGAAAGAATATTAGTAAATAGAACAAGTTTTGGCGTCGACAGTTGTAATCGTTTAAATTTTCCCTTTTTATAGAATGGACACCTGAGGTGGCTGTCTTGGCAGTGACCTACGACGTTAGTTAAGCAGACTGTTTTCGTTCTGATTTGCAAAGACCAGCGGGAGCTAGGCAAGCTGCTTGTCTTAACTTCTTTTTTTAAATGTCCGGTTGTCGAATGGGTGTCGAAGCCAAACCACCCCTTCCAGACCCTCTCCCGTCATACGGAAAGTTCTAATGCTAAGTTAAAGGTAGGAAGGTAGGAAGGTAGGTAGGTGATGTACAATACGGCACTGTAGGTAACGAATGCCTCGGACTTGGACGATCCGTATTGAACAGTATATATGGACATGCAGACCCGGGGACAACATCTTACAGGGTGAAAGCCGCCAACATGCTTGCGTACGTGGTAACGAGCTATGCAAGGTATTTCTCTCTAACCCCTCAACGCAGCGAAAATCGGATGCTGTAGCTCCCCGGCACGGAACACGGGCTAGTGCTTGGTTGTATGTTGTATGTGCGTACATCGGCGGTTGAGCCTCAGTCGTTCTCGAGCGGCCGGGTTTTCAATATTCACAAATTCCCCAGGCTTCAAGGGAACGCTTGTTCAAGAAGGGGTTTCCTTGCTAAAGAATAAAGTGACGAAAACACGAAGCCCCTATTCCGGAGCGAAATCTTTGGAGATCCTGACGAGGATTTGTCGAGGATTTGACGAGAACTTGGTGATAGGTGAGTTTTTAGGAGATATGAAGTTCCGAGAGGGATGGAGAAAAGGAGAAAAGGAGAAAAGGAAGAAGAAAACGAAGTAAAGAAGGCAAGCAAGCTCCGACATAGCTTGCCGCAGGTTGAACGGATTACCTGTTTTCGAAACGGGAAGATATTCGAAACTCGATATTGGGACAAATGAGTGCAGTTGGCTCTGCTGGACTGCATCACCCTGATTTTATATACTGCTACTCTATGACTTCAAACCTTGGAATGAGTTGTATCGAGCCGGGAATTATCTTACATCAAGCCGAGGCATTTATAGTCATAAGTCGTAGTCGTATTGATATCGAAATGGATGGTATTGGTTATGGGTCAAAACTACTAGGTAGGTAGTTATAGTGATAAAAGTTGTAGTTGTTCAGGATAAGAAAATGTGAGGTATCCAAGTATCTCCAAAGGTAACTAGTAGTAGTGGTATTTGAACCTTAAGTAAAGGTAATGTAATGGATGTAATGGATGTAATGGATGGCAAGGTAGGAACTATCCATGATGAGATGGGATGGGATGCACCTATCTGCGTCGTACATGCATCATCCATTGTATTTGATGTACTATGTAGGTGTTACAGTAAATCCTCACCTGCACCTTCTGCTTAATTTCAACCTAGGTCCTAGGACCTATTACTAGGTACCTAGCTTAACCTGGCCTACATCATGGATAGTACGTCGCCCGTCGCACCGAGTAACTTATTTTCCCTTCAACCCCCCGGTCCTTTTTTTCCCACTTGCATCCATACAATACAGAAAAAAAAAAAGTCCAAAAAATTCCGCGGCATTTGACTACGACAACAGATAATCTAGTATTGCGACAATAAATATCTATCATTGCCTCTTGGCCGTACGTGCCTACATACATAATCATCCAATACTTACTTTATTTAATCGTGCGTTCAGTTCAACCTTACCATTGTCGATTATCACCCTTTGCTATTAGTCTATTTGAAAGCCAAAGCCAACATTTCAATTTCATCGACGTCGTGCCACATTAGATCAGTAGGTATTGAAATCGACAAGGTTGTTTATTATTGACTTGATCCTTGCTTTCTACCTGCTGGTTACCTCTTTAGTACGATACGATACAATCGCAAAGTGGAACTCGGCTCAGCCCAAGAGAACCCGCCCGCGGCATCTACAGCGTACATCCCGACAGAGGACTATTGGAAAGAGGATAAGAAAAGTATCTACCTAATACATAGAGATTTGAACTTTGAAGAGGTCGTCGAGAAGGAGACAGAAAGAACACAAGAATAGGTATAGCGATATTCGCTGTCACCATCGCCATCGCCATCGCCATCGCCATCGCCTTCCCCTTCGCCTTCCCCGTCAAATTCGCCATCACCGAATTAAGGCCTCCCGTTCCATATCTACTTACTACTAGTAGTATCCAGCTTGACACCACTTTACACCACTTTACCACTTTACCACTTTTACCTAGGTGTATCATACCTGCATATATACATATTCGTCGTCGAAACTCCACAAGAGCTACACTATTAGGGTTAGTGGGTTAGTGGGTGAGTGGTCTTTCTTCCCAGCGCCACCTCTGGTACTGAGCTGGGAATTGGAATTCATTGGTCGGCTGTTTTGTGCTCGCCAGGGAAACATTGGCTTTGGGTCATTCTCCACCTCCGCTTCGCCATTCAAAAATCATCCCGGCACGGGTACTGTACCGCACCTCCGGCTAGCAGCGAAACTTGAGCCTACCTAGGTACTAGGTAACAAGCCTAACAAGCCTAACAAGCCTAGGGAAGCCTAGTAGACTTAACCTTAGGTCCTAGCAGACCTAGCAGGCCTAGCAACTGGTAACTGGCATTAGGTGCTAGCATTGGCTTACACTACATAGTACTACATCCATCTTGCTAACTTGGGCTAATTTGGCTACATTGGCATTCATTCCCCATCCCAGGTTCCCTCTCAGCTGTATCGGCCGCCCTAGGAGTCTGGAATCTCCCTATCTCATGCGCTACCATCCACTACCACGCTTAATTTTCCAGAGCTTAGGCCCTTCCCAAAATCTCAATTCTCCACAACACCCACTACGTACTACTACAACTAAGGTCCTATCTCTCCTCATCTCTTACCTCCTGGCTCCTTGCTCCTTGCTCTCTTCTCCCCCTTCTCCATCTCTTGTCTTGTCTTGCTTGAGCTAAAAAGTACGGACGTTGCTGCGATCAATTCAAAGGTTCTTGTCTCTTCAACACTGACGAATTGACTGGTGCCGCTCTGCGTGCCCATACATCATCTATCACCTTCTTCCATCTGCTCCGCCTCCCGCCGAATCCAGCTTCTCTACATAGCCGAATAGCTCTGCGGCCCGACGAACTTAGCCACCTCGCCTACTGTCCGTGCTGAGTCCGGCAATCCCAGGTCTTCCACGACCTTTTTATCCTCCTGCTCCGTTTTCCATTCATTCATCATTACTAAGACCTGAAGAATTTCTCCTGGTCTAAAGAGACCATTTCTCATTTCAACATGGCGGGAAAAATGGTGCTATACAAGTTGGTGGTGCTCGGCGATGGTGGTGTTGGTAAAACGGCTTTGACAATTCAGTTGTGTCTACAACACTTCGTTGAAACTGTAAGTCTCGCCTGCAATGTTTTTGCACGCGGCCTTCTCCGTGTTGGCCGCAGTGGTTTCCGCGCGCCCACAGCCCCTGGAGAACCGTGAAATCATCGCTAATCGCTAATCGTGTCCAGTATGACCCGACAATCGAAGATTCGTACCGAAAACAAGTCGTTATAGATGGCCAAGCGTGTATGTTGGAAGTACTAGATACTGCTGGCCAAGAAGAATATACTGCATTACGAGACCAGTGGATTCGGGATGGCGAGGGTTTCGTACTAGTATACAGCATTTCCTCCCGATCGTCGTTTTCGCGAATCAAGAGGTTTCATCACCAGATCCAACGCGTCAAGGAGTCGTGTTCGGCATCGCCTACCTACCCTGGCTCTCCGATTTCTACGGTAACGCCAGCCGCCGCCGTACCTATCATGCTAGTTGGTAACAAGAGCGACCGAGTTACAGAAAGAGAGGTATCGACCCAAGAGGGCCATGCTCTAGCGCGAGAATTAGGGTGCGAGTTTGTCGAGGCGTCAGCTAAGAACTGCATAAATGTCGAAAAGGCCTTCTACGATGTCGTGAGAATTTTGCGCAGACAGCGACAACAAGCATCCCGACCGATGCCGCAAACCGGTCGCCCGCGGCCGCAGAATGGGGAAGCTCCCCACAACCAAGCTGTTGATCGGTACAGAAGGGGCCGCCGAGGTGGAGGAAATGGAGGACGCTGCGTCATATTATAAATGGGCCTAATCCTTAGCATTACGTGCGCTCTCGCGCATTCGCGATTGACGCGCCGATGACGAATAATGTCTAACATGTATTGGATTGTTGTGGTATCTTTCGCGCGCTCTAAACCATCTACGACTTCGGGGTGATGGCAGAACCAAACATTCACACATCGGATACCACGAGAGCACTTTGGCGATACTGTGTTCATACTTATTAGATGGCATATCATTTGCCTCATCTTACACTGCACTCTATACATCTACTAGCTTTCGAATTGGCGAACGGCGTATGAACTAAAAAGCGGCATCATTGGGCGCAAGTACCTCTGGTTTCCTTGAGCAGGGACGAAGACGTGTTTTGTTTTGTTTGGACAAGACAGGCGGATGGCTATGATGGTGTTTGGAGTCTCGGGGCGTGCCTTGTTCAGGTTAAAAACGATTTTTGCTAGTCCAGTCTTAGGCACCCTTATCGAGACATCCGTGTTGTCGTCGAATATGTGTTGGAATATTTATCGATGGTCGATTTCTTGTTTGGAAATCTCAAAAAAAGGAAAAGCGCTGCAATATCACGGCTCGAGGCATCGGATCTTTTTGGGTCCTTTTTACCTCAAGCCAACTACCACTATTTACTCGAATCTAGAGAGCCTACGTATGCTCAATGAATTGATCTATCTACTTTACCTTGTTTTCGATCCCGCTTCGATGCCTCGTTACTGACACTCAATACACTCCTTGTCCGTCTCTCTGTGCGATAGCAGCTGTGATTTGTGTGGTCTTTGTCCGAACTGGGACTCCTGCAGATTCTCTTCAGATGATTACCCCTTACCGTCTCCTACACCGGGCCAGCAGCTTCAGGATTCTAGAAACTGTTAGAGGTCAGCATTCGAAAATTCAAAATTCCTTCAACACCCTATGCTGTCGCTAATCCTTCGAAACGCAACGGAAAAGTGCTACTAATGGGTGCTAGGGCGTTGCGCGGGAACCGGACCGGGGGTCGAGGCCAAGCGTAAGGTCCATAATCCATCGTTTACCCACAGGGGGCCTGTGTAATACCCAGAAATCGCATTCACGATACGGGGGCTGCCCTGTACAATGGAGCAGGTATAAACCGTGTAACAGGAATGGTAATAAACGGTCGCGCTACCTGGAGTATCTCTAAGAATTCGAAGCACACCTCGGGCGAACGGTCTGCCGAGTCTTTTTTTGTTTTCTCGATCGACCGGTGAGGCAGCGTAGTGGTTGGGTTACAAATCGAGAGTTCTCGATTAAAGGGTATGCATAATTATAGCATGTATGTATAATAAGGCCATCTTACGTATGTACTAATATATTGGTGTGTAGAGTGGGAAAAGGGAATTTGAAGCTCCATGTTGCCAATCATAGGTCTGGACCATTCTCAAAACAGTCCCAAACTTGTAGGTCGCAAGCGTTGTGGAGATTTTTCATTAAGTATTAGGCACCAAGAGGTCCTTAAAGCTGGTATTGGATTAACATGATCTACGTTTTAAAGGAGCCTCTGGGACGTTAATATCGTAAACCTTGTTCTACTCGGCATCTAAACCGAACTTGGCGCCGTCTCTAATAAACAAAACAAAACGAAGTCAAGACGGGAGATAGACCGACCACAGACCGAGCTACGGGATATGATGGACCTACCATTACTTATAAAATCGAGCTCGCTTCTGAATCACGGACGGTGTTTTTCTGCACAGACAGCTCACTACATAGCAATATGTACGTGCGCCGAAGCGGCGCGGCAAGACCCCTCTAGTTTGGACTAGGTACTCTGTACATACGGGCTATGAATGGGTGTAGTGGGAAGGGGGAAGTTTTTTTTTTTTTTTTACTCCAGTCGGTAATTTTTTTTCGCTCTGTTCTAACGCCGATCCTGATGGCTGGGACAGACAAAACCTGGGTGTCGTCTGTGTACACACACTTATGTACATTTGCTAGCCGCGCAAGCTACCATGTAGCTACCATGTAGTGAATATGTAGGTTCTTGATCTTACAGCATATGCTACATGGCACACGACAGCAGAGTGACGTGACGATGTCCGGCAAATCAGCGTTAGTCAGCGGTACAGCGGCAAAGTTGGAGCGTATCCTATGTAGATGCAAGGCGGTTATAGTCATCACGAGGATAATCGGCTGAAGAGTATGCATACTTACGTAGTAGGCAAGTTTGCCGATGCTCAATATGCTGCTAATATATCGGAGCCATGCCAATACGCATCTGGATACGAAGAACATGAAGATTGATCCTAGGACCTAGGACCTATGTACTTGTGTGTAACTTGTCAGCAAAGCCGCAGAGGATTAGACTTTAGGTAGTATGTACTATGTAGACCATGCACCACCATGTCCCAGTGGTATTATCGTTTCCTCTTGCATCAATACGCAGTAACAGCGTAACAGCCCTGACGGTCTCGTTGCATGCATTAGGGATTGCGCAATACTCTTGAGTCTAGATACAGAAAAGGTAAAAAGGGAGCAGTAAGGGAATAGTAGGGATTCGGAGAGTACAGAGCTGAGAGTACCTATACGGGAGTATAGTCACTATAGTGTTATCAGATTAGACTATAGAACCTTGATAACATACCATACTATTTACAATGTAGTCTGATATGTAACTAGTCTATTATGTAGTAGTATGTGCACATGTGTTTGGTGTAGTGTATTTGTACATACAACGTACATAGTATACTATGACCGTACCTAATATGCAACTCATGTAACTCGCTTGCTCTCTTAGCCTGTCTTAGGTACCTTATAGAGGTTGGTTGGTATTACTACTGTAGTATATAATACTATAATCAATTGCTGTAGGTATAACGCGCTATACCTACTTCTGCAACTTTTATATGCATCAACGTGCACCTACTTTCCGCTCTACATACGCTAAGAGGAGATAGCCTCTTACGGGGCAGCGCTAGAGTTTGACGTTTGCATCGAAATGGGGTGATCAGTTCAAACTGTAATGAATTAATCCTAGGAAACAACCCGTCTTGCCCGTACTCGGATACATCGATTCATATACGGGTTCTGGTGTAGAACGAAGTAACTGCGCATGAGACAGAAACTTCAAGCGGCCCCTTCTGCGGCCAGCACATATCGGCATGTACATATGTATGTATGTAAATGTACCGACAGGATAGACCAAAGTTCTATCCCCTAACCTTGCTAACCTTGTAATGGGTACTTTGGTAAACGGAGATATGTTTGTATTGTACCACCAACCTTGAATTCAGCATCTACATACATATGTACTACCGGTAGCACCTACATAGTAGCACCTACTGGAGCACCTAGCACCTACTATTACATACCTAGGTAGTAGCATCTAGCACCTTACCTTACAGCACTCAGGACTGGTGGTATTGGTGCCGGTGGTACTAGGCTGGAAGTTAAAGTTCCTAGTGCTCGCTAGGTAAGGTAAGCGGAATCCACTGGGCGGAGAACCTTCTTTTTGTTCATTTCGATTTCTATTGGATGGATTAATTTTACATTCTGACCTTTTTGAGTCCTTGACCCTTTGTTCGCTTTTTGCTTTAATATTCAAATTTCAACCCCTCCTCCTTTCGCTAACACACCCAAAACCAGAACCCCCCATATTAATAATACATACCATTACCGGTAGACCGTGATAGACGCACCACGCACCACTCATCCTCTGAATTAAACGACAGCCGATTTTGAATATTGTCCAATCGATTGACATCCCGTACACGCTATTTCGGTCTTCTTTTCTACAGGTCCCAGGTCAAATCGATCCATGCAGATCACCTACACTACCACACAAGCACACAAAGTGGAAACTATCCCTAGTCCGGATGGTTCAATACTACGTGTGTACTTCGTATGTGCGAGAAAGAATAGGGTCACCCCTAACTCAAGATCGAAGGGGTCAAAAGGGGGGGGGGGGATTTCCTCTCAAGCATCGAATGCCGGGGGCTTGGTTCTGTTATTTCCCACTGGCCCTTTTCAAAAAGTCTTGGACTGTCTTCCGGAACTCGGAATGAGGACCCGATGTGGATCTTGTTGCGTGCAGTCCGTGTGCTTGGGTACTTGAATGCTTGGATACTTGGATATGATAATAGAGCGCGATCTATCATCTTGATGCCAAAAATTTGAACCTGATATCCAACTGTTGGAGAAACCTATCCATGGATCTCTACCTACATACCTAGGTCCTAAGTTTGTCCTTGCCTGCCTGCCCGAACGAATATGCCGCCATTTACCATCGGGAGGGTCTTGATCTGACCTATCACATTCTCATATGCCTGCCAGAGCAACTCACCTTAGGCTTCCAACCGACATACTACAGTCTAAGCCTTGTCAGTCTTAGTCAGTTCGGAAACCTCATCAAGCTAGGATCGTCGGATGAGATTGGCCAACTCGACAATGCCGAGAATCGCGCGCCCGCTGTTCTGTCTATCTGTCTGTGTGATAAGCACGGGGCGCATAACGGTCGTCTAAAATCTGTCGTAAGACTGGCGGATTGCTACGCTCGGCTCTTCCCGCGCTTACTCGCCCCAACTACGCAGTATTAATGACAATATTTCGGTCTCAAGTGGGAACAAACTGCGGCGACTTCGGGCTAGCCTCTGGCCAACACTCACGGGCCGGCATGGCAATGTTCGCCGTAAGGCATGGCTCAATTTACATCTGCCTCTGCATACATACTATGTAGTACAACTTACCCCGGTAGCTATCCTCGACCTCGGGTTAGTCAGATACCACTTACGGCAAGATGGTGGAGAAAACCCTGCAGTGCCTCATATCGGCTATCACGCTTAGTTTCGCGTTTCATTGGTATCACCATGGGATTATGAATTGCCAACTAGGCCAGCCAGGCCAACCTCGCAACCGCCAACCGTTTCTCTGGTAGCCTTGTGGGGGTTCCCGAGCCATAAGGGAAGGTCGAGTGTATCTTTCTCATCATTAATCTTGCATCATGCCCTTTATTTATTTATTTTTACCAAAAGGATTTTTCGTTACCAGGACCATTCCTGCAATAGAAGCAATCGAAGCATTTTGACAACCGTACATACCCTGTTACCCAACTGTTGGAAGAGGCTCGCTACGAGGTTTTGATGCCTTTCCGCCTTTCCCTTGACCTGGCAGGCAAATGCTGCGCATCGGCAACTTCAACCGGCATTGCTGATGACGCCAGGATGTTTTCTAGGCATTACTCGACACAACTACTTCGTACCAATTGTTGTTTCAACTCAAATCAACCAATTTACTTTTTCACCGCCGATATAAATGTTAACACGGGTCATTTAGAGGTGAAGGGATTAACCCCTTGCTCGGTGACATCAAATCATCTCAAATCATCTCCGCCAGAAGACAGGTTCAACACAAATCCATCTCTTCCTGATGTCTTGCAGATTTGGCGCCAGCGAATCATTCAACAAAATTCAGTTATTACTACAATGTTCGATCTCGTGTTCGGGTCCGAATTTAATGATGATGTCTCTGTTTCCCATTTGCCATCGCCGACTAGCATTGGCAGCGGTAAAGGCACCTACGGCCGTAAATGAGGATACCCTCTACGACAACGAAGCCATGGCCTTGGGTGATCAGCCCCGGCCTATGTGGGTGTACGACCCCACAGCTTAATCTTCCCAATGCCACGGACGCGGTTTGCGAGCTCTGATTCATCAATCCTACTTACTATGTACTTAAGTCTTGGGGCCTTAGGCGGACGGTGATTGTTTGCCTTCGAGACTCGTAATTGTAGTTTATGCCGTGGAACAATGCATTGATTCCCGGAATATCTGAAAGCGCGAACGAAGCCATCGCCTCGTCAATCACTGCTCTTTCAGCCTCTACTCATAAGTCAAGCATTACGATCCTCTGCAACGTCAGGACTCCCTGTTCGGTTCATCCCCGCGTGCCACGCTGGCTCGAGCGCGTGTTCTCCTGCACGCAAGAGCGACTAGCGTCATCAAAACTGGAAAGTTTGAATATGGTCACGAGTTAAAAGGGGATTCTGCTCGTAAATTTACTGAGATATGGCATTCGAGCAAGTGAACGTTGCAACATCGACACGTGGTGCATGCTTACGGCGCAGATACCTGGTCGTCCGAAAGGAATAATTGTTTGTACCGCTTCGGTCTTGCTGCATAAGTCCCATCACTATATGGTACGACATGGCATATACTGCGAGTTTTCTAAAGCCATTCGAAGAAAATTTTCTTCTTACTTACAAATACGCCCTTCTACACCGTGTTTCTCCTTCCTTTCTTGGCCGGGCCGTTCCGTTCTCCTATCTTGACCGGTCTATAAGAGGCGGCTTTGACCATGGTTTCCGATCCTTCCCGGCAGCGGGCCTCTGCTGGTTCGCGGTCTGAGTGTTCGGCATTTTGCGATAGGCGCGGTTGTCCTGTATCGAAATTATGATTTGGCTTGATTGCGAATAGGAATCGACGGATTGCAGCGGCTCATGCTAAGGAACGATTCCGCGAGTTGTCCATCTTCACGACGGCCGATGCGCACTAACGCTTCTCCGTCTAGAGATCTTACTGCCTGCATTCGGTCGTGTGTAACTCCTTACATAGGATCTTTCGTATGTCGGTACTACGGAATGAACTCCGGCGACCTCGCTGTAGACGCCGGGTCTTAATTGTGCAATTTCGGGTCTAGCTCGTCGGCGAACTCCTTCCTTCTAGTCTCTGCTGACTGGGTGCTTATCCTGAGCCACACGTGGGATCCTGCATTACTAACGCACCGTGATCTTGCGGGGGTCGCTTTGTCTCGTATGGTAGGTCTAGTAGACTAGTGGGATCTGATTAGTGCTGCTTTAGTAGTGACTAAGTAGAATTCCTTACTTTCTTATCATCGTAGTATCAATGTTAATCGTTAGTCTAACCGAAAGCAATGAGGAATCCCCATGATGATATCAGTCTCATTGTGCAAGGCATGGAGGTGCTGATGTAGGTGTGTATAGCTTAGTCTATTAGAGCGATAAGAGGAATTTGAAGTGTCGGACCCAAGAGTGCTGGGTTGTCTCCTGAATCAGCAACCATCGCAATCCCTCCACCGAATCTGACCGGAAGATTCACGCGGCAAATGTGGGAGATATGCGCGTGCGTCAGAGTGCAGGATGTGGCGGCATACGGCTTGTCTCATCCACCACACCTACCCCCACGGGTCAGCCAATCTTCGTTCCTCTACGTGGGCTAACACGAACCGGTACGGATGCCCCTGAAATCTAGATAGGGGAATTGGCCGCTGCAGCGCGAAGTATGCGGAGTAAGCAAGCATTCCTACATACTACTAGTACCTACGCAGGTAGGTATATACGTATACTTATACGTATATGCACACGTAGTTAGTTCGCCGGAGGAACTACTGACGGATGGACGTATTCTGGAACTGCGGAGTGCAGCTGCGTCGAGGGATCAGGGTAGGGAGATCTAGGGTCCAATCCCCCTTTGAGACCAACGGAAAGAGCAAATGGTGTCTAGTGCCGATGTAGAGATACTTGCCTGCGTAGGTAGGTGTACCCGGAGGATATCGGACGGAGCGTGGGCTTGCTGTGGCTGCGCGGTACTTGATGGTGATAGGCTGGCCGGTGATTGAGGAGTTTGTGGCTGGTTTTATATTGCTGAGGACATGCAGGTTCTTGGGAACGGGTACAATTTTGATAAGTACCTGTTTCGATCTATCAGAAAGACTATGAAGTCTTGATAGGCGCGAGGCAAGAAAGGTCTCTACTGCTTTACATTATTCGTATGTCGGCCCAAATCCAATTACCTATCCTCGTCTATGAAATGACGGTATCCGGTATATTAACACTCTGTGCTTCCTTTCTAAGTCTCCTTAAGTCATCTATTCAGCCGTTACGTAGTAATGGCAGAATACTTTAAAAAAATCATACAGTATCTAGTCACCAGAAATATAATGATCGTGTACTACTGTTCTAACCGAGTCTCTAAATATCTAACGTGCCCCGTGTGACTTATACGCTTATGGTAACACAGGATGTACATAAATGCCCAGGGTCACGGAAAATGTATTTCTCAGTACGTAGTATCGTTTATCCCAGACCAAGTATCACGGCCGGGGAAAGCAAATCAAAACTAGGTACCTAGGTAATATACATTTCGCCAGACTATATGCACATTGATCACACGGAAATTTTAGGCTTGGCCTTTTTATATGAACTTAGTTCCATAGATGAAAGAGAGCGCTGTTGGAGTTACTAATATAGATATATAGCACCTCTAGAAGATCTCTCGAGAGTATATGTATAAGGTTGTAAGAACTGTGAACCTCTAGAATGTACTTATGCTCACAGTTGATAACTTCTTCACAACCATCCTCTTCACATGCCCCTACAAGTACCATTAGATTCCTGTATCTCTTAGACCCTTGATCTACTCTGCTCTGTACCTCACCTTAGCCACCTTAGGTGATTACGGACCCATCTATCCTCTTACTAAACTCGACTGCTCCCATGGTTCCCATCTATCCGGTCGCGGAGCCCTAATCCGACTTCCTCTCACTCATACCGTCCCCTCCTGCGCTCGCCTAACGTGTAGTACCGGGAACATATCTAGTGTAGACCTAGCTGGTGCCTTGCATAAACAAGCTTCGTCTCGCCTAAGTCCAAGGGGCTAAATATACCTATCTACCTACATACCTAGGCAACATTTATAGCTTCCGGGTATATACCTAGGTAGGTAGGTATGTAAGAGACGCAACGCCCCGTATTACCGGCAGACGCGGCGGCACTTCCATAACCTACTAACCTACCTAGGACCTAGGTACCTGCTGTTACAGGTATAGGGGCCATGCGGGGTCCCGCCCGTGGCACGTGGCTCGGGACGGGTGCGGGCATGTGGGACGTCGGGACGCCGGGTACGGACAGATAGTGCAGAGGGAAGGAGGCAGCCAGGCAGTCAGTTTAGCAGACGGGAGAGGATGGGGCGCGTGCTTCGGGGGGCGGGGAAGGGGTGGTGGTACGAACGAGGTGGGTATCTTTAAAACGACGTGTGACGGCGTGTTTGTTCGTGTTACGTCGCTGATGGGGTAGGGAAGGGGCGAGAGGTAGGGTGGTTATCATGATCCATCCAAGTTCGATTTGAACTTCGTATACGGTTTGTGTGAATTGTACTTTGAGTTTTGTCGATATGATATATCTGTTCTACGAGAGGCTCACCTGGTTGTTTAATGTGAATATTTATGACTTGTCAGATATAGCTTATCGTCGTGATAACTGATATCCGGTCATGCCTATCTCCTATGAGATGCCGCACGTCATTAGGTATGAACGGCACCATCATAATACCAAAACTTCCTTTCTATATCCACTTCACTTTCCACATTTTCCCCAATACCCGAAAACCACTGCTAAGCGAAGCGCCCGCATGCCGCCCCCATCGGACACCGATACGTGCAGCAAAAGCCTGCAGCACGAGTTGCCTGGAGGCCGGAGTTTTGGCCCTACGAACTACCTACGCACCGCGGCGGAGGTTTGACAACATTTACTTATCTCCTCGCATATACGCGGCGTGACCTGAACACAATCGGAGAAAGTGCGTTATGTCGAGGCATCTCTGACCCTTTCTCTTTTCTTGGTAGCATCTGTGTATAGCAACCCATATATTATACAGATAACGGGAGAATTCCGTGAGTTCTTGGGTCTTACCTAATGAGTACCTAGGCAGGTGGCTTTTTTCTATGGATATATAAACATATTAGGCTATAAGTTGAGGTCACTAGGAGTTTTCGGTGGACTATCGATCTGCAGCGTGATGCAAATGTCGGTAATATGAGCCTTGGTAGACGTATTCGCCTAAAGTAACGATGATACGTTTCCTCCATAGAACTATGTAACGTGGAGTGTGGTAACTATGATCTCTAATACGATACTCTCGAGACATCTCGAGGATTTACGAAAACATCTGCTGCCTGGCAGACATCATACATCCAAGAGCCAGACCGGAAAATTCATGCTGGTCGACGTCAGTAGAAAATCTTTAGCTCATTATATCCTTACGCGTTGAAGCACCAAGTGGGTATGATGACAGCAGCTAGAACGAATGATCTGGACAAGATCGTTACCATAACTAAGAAAGTGTCACATTTCTTAAAGCTTTACTATATGGGACTACTTACCTATATACTTAATCTCACGATCCACAAGATCCAAGTCACAACCGACAGCAACCACCTAACCACAATAGTGCAGTGCGTTGAAATAACATCACATTTTTTCATCTCTACGCCTCTAAGGCATCTTGATAAAGAGGGGGAGCAATACGTAAGCAAACGACAGCTCCACCAGCCGCGAATAAACCGCGAACGCTGGCAACCGGGTGCCATTTTAAGAAACTTGTTTGCCCCCAAGATTCGTTCGTATCTCCAAGCCCGAGACGCCGTGCCTATAAATAAAAAAAAAGATCCAGCCCAGGCCCTCTCCCGCCGCGTCGCGAAACGGGTGGTATGAATAAGAATTCGACAACAGTAGGTTTCTTGATTGACCCGACAATAAGGAAGACAGGTGAGAAGATATAAAAAAAAAGTCCAGACTAAGGAAGTAGATACTAGAAATAGTTTTTGAGATAGACGAGCTATATTCCCACCATATCCGCATATTTCCCATGTCCTGTCATGATAATAGACGTCACGTTAGATTGCGGCTAGATTAATCTCGTAAGGCGTTTTCGTCCCCGAACGGACTGCTGTTCCGTTCCGCCGAAGACTTGCGTTTGCCATCTACTGCCCGCTGGGACTCTCCGATTACCGCGCTTAGAGAGCTATTTTTCTGGTGGCCCTGCTTAGGTGGATCGGCGAAGGGGCCCTGATCAACACTCGGCGATTCTTCGATTATTGTTGCCGCACCTGATTGCCTCTCCTTATTTTCCTTGCTCGTGTCGAGGAGCTGTACGAGGGGCTCCGAGTTATCAGACTCTACAGCAGTTGTGGAACTAGCCTTCGATTTCACGTCAATGGCCTTAGGGCCACTGCCAACGCGGACAACTTGGGGTCGCACGGCGGTCGCGGTCGATGCGCTAGCATTTTTGAAGAATGTGGCTCCGATGCTGAATGCTGGGGACGGAGGTGGCTGCTCGTACTTCTCGTAGTCGACGGCTGGAACGGGTGGCGTTGAACTGCCGCTAGTACTACTAGGGGCCCGAGATTTGACGCTGACAATGGAAGGCTTGAGGAAGTTGCCCTTCTGGGCTGGAAGAGGGGAGATTATAGCATTCTTGCCATATATGGTAGACGCAACACTGGATCGGGGAGCGTAAGAAGTTCGCGCCGTAGAGGAACGATCGCTAAAGCCGGAAATGCCTGAATATGTCGAGTCACGGAGGTCTCCTGGTACGAAGAAGTGTTGCTCGTCAAATGGTGAGTTGCTGCCCTTGTCTGAGTGCGCAATAGGAATTGGGGGAACGGGGGGAACGAGTAGCGTGGGTGACGTAGGCGTGGCTCGGTTGGTGACGCCAGGGATGTAGGCGATCTGGATGATGTTCGAAGCGCGGGTAAGAACAGTTGAAGCGATAGAATGCACGGTATGTGTCGAGGTACGTTTGGATCTCCTTGAAGCAAAGTCGGCTTCCAAACCCTCCTTCGTCTGTTCCACGTCCCCTCGCCATTGCTCCGGCTCGTATTGCCCCCTCTTGTTCTTGATACAAAACCTCCAAACTAGGTACGTAATGACAACAATGGCTGCTAGACCACCTACTACACCACCAACGATAGCACCTACATTAGGACCGCTGCTGGCCTTGGACGTCGAAGGTGATGCTGTTGGGTCAACTGCACAATAGGCCTTCGGACACTCGGTACAGGTCTGAATGGAGAATTGACACGACTCATTGTCGCCGCACGTGGGGCAAGTCGGTGATGTGTTTTCGCAGATAATACATCCGTTCTGTCTCTTAGAGAAGGCCGACGGGATATCTTCGTCTAATGATCGAGTGTTAGATAGCGTTACATAGAGGTTGGAGATTGGAGGTGGAGAATGTTAGTGGAGAGGATGCTAAACTTACCGATTGAGAAACCGACGAAGCCGGGAATGCCTGCCATGATTATCTGCAGAAGCAAACTTAAGGTAATGTACGAAAGGGAACCTAGGCAATCGAGATATAGGCAACACCGAATCGTCTGCTCGTCAGGGATCTGCAGTAGGATACTCTAACGTCGATGAAGAAGTCGGCTTGGCGGTGAGATCGACCCAATGCAGATCGGACTAACTGACTACAGCGCTTCGATTGGCGATTGATCCAAGCGCAGCGTTCAACCAAAGAATCGTTCCAACGTTTTCCGGACTTGCCAGACTTTCCAGACTTCCTAAACTTTTAAGATATTACTTATTGATAATCGGGTCGTGGCCTTCGTCTTGTCGTGAATTGAGTGGTGATCGGTGTTGGCGTTAAGAAAGGGGCGCGCGATGGCGTCGGGCGGGTACGTGTCGCTTGTAAGAGGTGGAATTTGGTTTTCAATTGATTGATTGGGAATAAACGAGTGACAGAGAGACTAGCTCAAAGAAATGAATTCAAAATAGAAAAAAAAATGCAACCTATGTTGCCATCAGAATAACATTTATAAAAATGTCCACTTTAATATCGATTCGCAACTTGTGCTCGCGATATTCTATATTTTAGATGAAATTGGCTGAAGTATGTGATAAAGTGAGAGTGGCAACATGAAGAGAAGGACGACGAGGATGGAATCGAATCCCGCACGACGGAGTGGGCAAAGAGACAGAGGGGGGTGGACTCTGGAGGAGTGGAAGGGTAGAAAGGTAGAAGGGTAGAAGGAGAAGGGTGTGTTCAAGGGTGGGTGGAACTGGTAGAATTGGTGCAAAATGAGTGGAATTGTCAAAAATTGGGGACGGGGATGGGAGCATAAATGGCAAGGTCTGTTAAAGGTTTACAGGGTCTGCAGGGTTTAGTTCGGCTTCATGAACTGATTAATTCATTGATTTGAGGGATGGCCCTGGTTTGTCCTGAACTTTCCAGGTTCACGCTTGCCCTGACTGCCCTGACTTCCCTTTAACTCCTTGGGCCAACTGGGCGAAACACCCGCAAGGAACAAGAACGAAGGGCACAAATGGACCCCAAATTGCGGGCACACGGCGGGTACGTACTACGGAGGTGTCGTACGAAATAACAAAACTGCCAAATTAGGCGAAACAAACTGGTCCGGAAAGGTCCCGCTATCCGTTCTGATTGGTTCGCTACTCGCTATGAAATAATCCTTTTAGCACCTTTCAATGTTCTCTCCATCGTATCTTTTGTTCAAGGGACATTGCGACAAAGCTTAATATGGTAGGTAATAATGTATTCGGTACGAAAGTGTCAGGGGGCCGATATGAAGCATTTCCATATTTTCAGATGTTCATGATAAGTACGAAGTACCTCTATACAGTAACTCCGCACTTCACAGTAATTTTAACTTTCATTCCAAACGCGCGCCTGTAAAAATATCATCAACAATATGTAACATGACAAAGACGAAAAAGGCTCCTTAAAACTTAAAACAACAATAGGAAAAAAGCCGATAGATATTTATAAAATTACTATCAAAGCAGATGAGATCTAAGGTTCTTACAATATTGAACAAGTTGGTGCGCGAGCAAGTATCCATAGACGCATCTATGTACTTAAGTGCGAGGCCAGACCATGGGATCTACAGTCCCACGTTACTGGGGGCCGTTCATTTATGCGGTATGAATTCTCTTGGCCCCCCTGCACGTGAAGACTGACCTGCTTGCGTTATTTCGATCGAACAAATCTAGCAAATTCAATAATGTGTGGTGTAGGTAGTATTAATATGTACAAGTTTGCAGGTTTGTAGTACTACTCCAAAATCCCAAATCAGGTCTTGGTGGTGTACGAGCAATATATGTTTAAATGACCCGACCCCTCTACCACGATCTTGCCGAGTGGCTTGTTCGATTTCGGAATGGAATTGGATGATGTTGCCGTTTCCTTGGGTCGGACAATTAATCTGACCTAGGCAAATCATGGTGCGCGTGCTGTTGGGCTGCAGCTCGATATAATCGTGGCTCTTGCTCCTCGATAGTTCAGAGATTGACTGCCGGGTTTGCCGGGGGAAATGAGGACCATGAGCAGATTACCCAGGTGCTGGTTCATGGCAGCAACCTTAAAGTTAAGCTACATATTAATACACATAGTATTTCCCCGGATTGGAAGTAAGGTTTAGCTTGACGTGAATATGATGTTTGTTTCCCTGAGAAACACATGACTTTACTGCTCTCCTTACTTGATCGCCTCCTTAGTCATCTCACGGAATTTAGGGTCTAGATCACTGCGTACCTAGGACCTAGGTGAACGTGATAGGAGATGAATATAAGATTGCCTACTAGGTTCGTATACTCGGTCAGCTTTCTGGCAACTAAAGAATTGCGGCAACTCCTCGTGGATGCCCTTACATGAGATGAGGGCGTTACCCGAATGACACCAATAGCGCTGATAGGAATGAACTTAAATATTCTGATAACTAGTCCCTCACTCAGCAACATGAGCCTTATCTCAAATCCCGTTGACGCTACTGGAAAAGTAGGCCATGATATTGCAAACTTATGCACGTGCTAGCTACATTGGCATGGGAAATCTATGGAACTGGAGAAGTAGATAAGCTAACAGGTAAAATTTCTATATGGCTCAATGTCTCTAACTCAAGCTGCCCATCTGTTTTTCACATGCAACGGTTGATTGTAAGGTCTCCCCAAGAATGAAGTACGAAACTATCAGAAGCGACCAACGTCAATCGACTTTAGGTATTACCAAGTGGGAACAACCGATAGAAGTATCGAAAACCTAAACTCATAATCTTTATGATAGTAAGGCTGAATATGACGCACGTAGGTAAAGAAAGTGTGGAAGTAGTATACAATGCAGATATCCAATAGGGCGGCTTCTATTTTTCCATGTGACGCTAGAATGTGACTTTATATAAGTGCCGTGGGAAACATGGCAATTAGATGTGACTTACCGGCCAAGCCGTGCGCTCTCTGCAGGTAAAATGCAACGGTGGTAAGGCTAGAATACCCACACGCCTCCACGCGTGAGAGTTAAGACATATTAGAGACTATTTGCGTAGATGGAATGTAATTGCACCAGCGATACCAGAGCCGAACGGGTGTAGCTAACTTAATTCTTATAATATTCGTCGATTCAGCATAGGACAAGCTAAATATCCGGCATGAAGATGATGTGAGATCATGATAGGTGGCACTTTCAACGGGAAAATTTTATTGGCAGGATATTTGAGCACCGCCTCGTTTCTCGTATCCACTGGAGGGACTCGCCCCACCCAATGAGGCTTCTAAATCTCCATAGATCCATAATAATAGCAGATGCCTCCTATTTACTGATGCTATTTTTATCCTAAACGGCACTCCAAGACGCGATACACTTCAATTGTCACCCTTCAACTCATTACAATACGGGTTCTTGGAGGCAAACTCCCATCAAACATATGAATTCTAAATAGTAAGAAACCTTATCTATCTATCAGATTCAACCGCAAAATAATATCATATCTGATCCGAAATAGAAAGACTTACACATTACAGTATTGTACGGACATAGCAAGAACAACTGTTAGGTTCATGCGTCCACGTAAGGTACTATGAAAATTGTGGGACCCTAGTTTCAAGCTAATCCCATAGCTGAGGACGCCAACCGGCTAACAGCCCCCCTAAAAATACAGTAAGGATGTACGGTATGAAGGTAAACGAAGCTACTGTATTTACATTTGTATGCAACTGTCGCATGTATCGCATATATGGACTTACCGTATGCATATGTATTTCGTATTCTTAAATAAAAT
This sequence comes from Rostrohypoxylon terebratum, assembly GCA_022497145.1. Classification (NCBI taxonomy): domain Eukaryota; kingdom Fungi; phylum Ascomycota; class Sordariomycetes; order Xylariales; family Hypoxylaceae; genus Rostrohypoxylon; species Rostrohypoxylon terebratum. The sequence continues at coordinate 80,878 of MU385939.1, read as the reverse complement.
CTCAATTCAATCTTGCATGCATAAAAAACGTCTTGCTGGGAAAGACAAGTTTTTGATACAAGATCGTCTTTGAATGTCACGTAAAGGAAGAAGGTATGTACGTTGGCGATGGCGATCGTGAACTTACTGGCGAGCTGGCTTCGTCTCATCCCCTCATCCCTGTGCTGACCGTGGTCCATGTAGGCTGTAGGCTATTGCACTGACAAGTTATAATAGTTAGATGCATTGCGCCTTGTTGGATTCATGCCATTTGCTAGATCGCTATTGTGGCTGGAATCTGGAGAGGTTGGGTCCATAGCCGTCTAAGGAAAAAAATTGCGAAAAAAAACCTGAACCTGGAGAGTCAAAGCTGTTTCGCTACTGCATGTCTCTTTTTTGATTCTTTCTTCCTACTAGTGGACTATCGCCACCACACGCATGCCGTGATTAAAGGTAGGATATGAAATTCAAAGAGAGAAAGAGACTCTCCAAAGTTTGTATGCAGAATTCCATCGGAAGGGTGACATTGTTGAGTAGGTAGGAGGTAGGTATGCCACGAGAACTGGGTGCTTCTAGTATATTAGTGACGTAGGTGGTTGTTTGTGGTATTCGTGTCTCTCTTTCGAGCAGGTGACGAATGAATTAAACGTCTTCTGGACAGTCGAAAATATGTGCTAGACCACAAACAGGAGACTTTCGTCCAATCAGTTCAATCAACCCTCACTTGGCATCGGTACTCAGACAGGTACTAACACCGTTAATGCGGAATGTCAGAGAGCTGGATGGCTAGAATAGAAGGTTTATCCTGTCCAAAAAAAAGAGTTAAAAAGTCAAAAAAGTCAAAAATTGGCTGGACTGAACTATTGTCAAAATTCTGTTAGTATTATGGGATGGATGTTTGGCAGGTATGACAGCAGTAACGTAACGGCTGAGTCGCCTATGGTCTATTGCTAAGCCACAATTAGGCCCTTAGGCTACAGGTACCTTACCCATCAGCCCGCAATGAGTGGGTACTTGTGCTGTGCAGTATCCTACTAAGTCTACATACCCTATCTTAGTACATGCACCTTTTATGGGATTGTCTCTTTTTCCTGCATATGTCTCCTTTTACTTGCTGGTACTTACGCATAGTACCACATAGTGCTAGTTAGCGACCTCTCATAAAGCCATATGGGGTGCTTTCCCGACGCTGATCCCGTCCCTACCTGAAAACTGAAAAAGAAAAATACGAACTCTTGCCCTTTCTTCACTCTTCCCCTTTAGAATCTACCTAACCTCGAACCCAACATATCCATCCATCGCCTATGTCTCCGAGCAAGCAGGGTGATTGATTCATCAACTCGCTCGATCCTCTCGGATTCCTTGATTCCCTCATTTTTATCATTTCACTCTAGTAATATCTAGACGGCTTGCCTGCATCTCCAGGCCACCCTTCGCTTTATTAATTCTTCGTTCACCTGTAAGGGAACCTAGAATAGCACCTAGAATATCGCGTGGACCCTGATCTTACGTGTCCGTGTATCGACTGGTAGCAAAAAAAAAGAAACAAAACGTCAACGCGGGCTTCGACTGAATCAAAAATAAGCACCATCCATTGTTGGGTTGCCATTTAGATTTTAGACAACGGCTGGTGTAGCCGACCGTCAAGATGGCATACAACGGTGGACACAACGACGAGTACAAGCGAGGCGATGATGATTACAGCGGCCATACCCTTCAGGATATGCCCGCCGGTAGCACGGTAAGCAAATCTTAAACTTTAACCTACAACCTTTGAAGCACGTTGGTGATCATTCCCGTGCCCGTACCCGCAACTCTAACCGTCCCGTTGGATATGTCACACAGCTAACGCAAACTTAAATTTTTTAGTATCATCTGCCTCCGCATGATCAAGACGAAGATGAATCTCAGCGTCATCTTCTAGGCCAAACTCCTGGCCTTCACTACGAACAAGATCGTTTGGGTGCGCACACTCCGCCTGTACGCCCAGTTTCGGCTTACAGTCTTTCCGAATCCTATGCCACAACTGCACCCCCTACTACCCAATCACCCGCACCTCAATATGGTAGCGAGTACGCGGGTGGTTATGGCGGACATCAACTCGAGGATACTGGTTTCGGATACGGTAGACCGGCATCCACCGTCGACAGCGATGAGAGCTGGCTGAGACGTCAACAGCCAGGTGGCGGCGCCGGTGGCTTGAAACGTTATGCCACACGAAAGGTCAAGCTTGTTCAGGGTTCCGTTCTCAGCGCCGATTATCCTGTTCCCAGTGCTATCAAGAACGCCGTCCAGGCCAAATACCGAGATGCCGAGAGCGGCAGCGGTGAGTTCTTGAACATGCGATATACCGCTGCTACTTGCGATCCCAATGACTTCACTCTGAAGAACGGTTACGATCTCCGGCCTCGGATGTATAACAGACACACAGAGCTGTTGATTGCCATTACCTACTACAACGAAGACAAGCAACTGTTTTCCCGAACACTCCACGGTGTTATGCAAAACATCCGCGATATCGTCAACCTGAAGAAGTCGACTTTCTGGAACAAGGGTGGTCCCGCCTGGCAAAAGATCGTCGTCTGCTTTGTCTTCGACGGTATCGAGAAGGCCGATAAGGAAACCTTGGATGTCTTGGCCACCATCGGTGTCTTCCAGGACGGTGTCGTGAAGAAGGAGGTTAACGGCAAGGAGACCGTTGCCCACATTTTTGAGTACACCACGCAGTTGTCTGTGACGCCTAACCAGCAGCTCATTCGACCCGTGGATGATAGTCCTCAGACCCTCCCACCCGTCCAGATGATCTTTTGTTTGAAGCAGAAGAACACCAAGAAGATTAACTCTCACCGTTGGCTCTTCAACGCTTTCGGCCGAATCCTCAACCCCGAGGTGTGTATTCTTCTCGATGCCGGTACCAAGCCGGGATCCAAGTCGCTTCTCGCTCTGTGGGAAGGTTTCTACAACGACAAGGATCTGGGTGGAGCTTGTGGTGAAATCCACGCCATGTTGGGTAAGGGCGGCAAGAAGCTGCTTAACCCCCTTGTCGCCGTCCAGAACTTCGAGTACAAGATCTCCAACATTCTGGACAAGCCCCTTGAAAGTTCATTCGGTTACGTGTCTGTGTTGCCCGGTGCTTTCTCTGCTTACCGATTCCGAGCCATCATGGGACGACCTCTCGAACAGTACTTCCACGGTGACCACACCCTGTCGAAGATTCTCGGGCCCAAGGGTATCGAGGGTATGAACATTTTCAAGAAGAACATGTTCTTAGCCGAAGATCGTATTCTGTGTTTCGAACTGGTCGCTAAGGCTGGTTCCAAATGGCATCTGACGTACATCAAGGCCGCCAAGGGTGAAACCGATGTGCCCGAAGGAGCTCCCGAGTTTATCTCCCAGCGACGTCGTTGGCTCAACGGTTCGTTCGCTGCCTCGCTCTACTCTTTGATGCACTTTGGTCGTATGTACAAGTCTGGTCACAACATCATTCGCATGTTCTTCTTCCACGTTCAGCTTCTCTACAACATCGCGAACGTTACGTTCACCTGGTTCTCTCTGGCTTCTTACTACTTGACAACAACGGTTATTATGGATCTAGTCGGTACTCCCCAAGCTGCTAGCGCTACTAGTGCCGAGCGACACGGTTGGCCCTTCGGTGACACTGCTACCCCGATTATCAACATCATTCTCGAGTATGCGTATATTGCTTTCTTGATCCTGCAATTCGTTCTCGCCCTTGGTAATCGTCCAAAAGGTTCAAAGTGGTCTTACATCGCTTCGTTCGGTCTCTTCGGTTTCATCCAGCTCTACGTCCTTATCCTGTCCGGTTATCTTGTCGTCATGGCCTTCCAGCCGCAAAATCTGCCCAAAGGAGAAAGTGCCGGCGATGCGCTCAAGGATATGTTCACTGGCGAATCTGAGGTAGCTATCATCATCTTGGCCTTGCTCGCGACATTCGGTTTGTACTATATCGCATCGTTCATGTATCTGGATCCTTGGCACATGTTCCACTCCTTCCCGTTCTACATGGTCCTTATGTCCACCTACATCAACATTCTCATGGTTTACGCCTTCAACAACTGGCACGATGTTTCATGGGGTACCAAGGGTTCGGACAAGGCTGAAGCTCTACCTGCTGCTCAGATTGTCAAAGACGAGAAAGGTGAAGCTGCTATCGAGGAAATCGACAAGCCTCAGGAGGATATCGACAGCCAGTTCGAGCAGACCGTCAAGCGAGCTTTGGCTCCTTTCAAGCCCGAGGTCGAGTCGGAGTCGAAGGATCTCGAGGATTCTTACAAGTCTTTCAGAACTTCGCTAGTCATCGCCTGGTTGTTCTCGAACTGTGCTCTTATTGTTGGCGTTACCAGCGACAAGCTATCGACGTTCGGTATCGGGGTAAGTTTACTTGTCTACGAATGACCCGTCTGGGAAGATACATCGTATTGACTTTTATTTAGGGCACCACCTCCGACAGAACGGCGCAGTTCTTCAAGTTCCTGCTTATCTGTACTGCGATCCTCTCCCTGGTCCGTTTCATCGGCTGCTGCTGGTTCTTGGGACGAACGGGTATCATGTGCTGCTTCGCCAGACGGTGATCGCGGCCATGTTTGCCCAGCCCTAAACGGCAACAACGTAAACGTAAACGCAGACGTGGTAGGGATTCTACTAAAGATTATTATACCCCCGAAATGTGTACAAACGTGGAGCCCCATTTCCAGGACCTGGCGTCGAACACTTGCTTGTTTCTGAGCTGGATAGATGGGACGAAGAGGGACTCGGATTTGCAAAGATACTATGTATGGGAAGGGGAAATCAGAAAAGTTGCGCGCGGCCTTTTTTTATATGCTGCGGCAAAGTGGTCCGTTAGATCGTGGCATTGTCTTTGGCGTCGTTGATTTTCTCCTTTTATATACTCCTAATGTGCCTAAACTGAACTGAACTAAACCGAATAATTAGGACACTTGATACGAATGGATTCTGTTAAACTTAAAGCTTTTGAACTTCATGCCCTTTCTCTCGGTAACATTCATGATATCGTGACTGATTTGTGTAGGATTTCTGAGGTTGCATGGTTGCATTCGTAAGCTGGATTGCGTAGGTTAGCTGGTTAGGTACCTTTTTTTAGTACGGTGTAGGGCCATTTTCACCAGCATTTTCCAAGCCCTGGAGATTAGCTACAGTGCTACTATAGAGGTACCCCGCTACAATTATGTATAGAGGCTGTAGCTGAAAGCTGCAGGCTTACCCCACGTTAAAATAATTTAATGTTGAACTCGACATAAATGACAATTCTAACTTTTTACCTTCCAAACTCCTCGTCCCAACTAAACATCCTTTGCAATTTAGAACGTTTCAATAATACCTAAATAATCAATCCAGAAGTCCGACACATCATCCTCCATCTCAGGTCACCATGGAGTCCTTAGAAACGATACAAACGCGGCACCGCAAAGAGCAGCGGGAGCTACAAGCGCGAATCACGAACAAGAAAAAGAACGCGACGAAGAAGACGCGAAAAGGCGTCAATGACGAGTGCGCCGAGCTCGAGCGGCAGCTGAAAGAGAGGCAAGAGCAAGAACTCGCCGCTTTGAACGGGGGCGAGGACGCGGACGCGGACGATACGACGGCGGCCGGTGCGCCTGACGAACGAGACGAACGAGACGAAGATGGACAAGTCAATGGCACGGATACGATCACAGGGAAGTTGAAAGAGGTCAGGTTCGACGAACCTTCGGGTGCCAATAATAATAACAATACCAATGGAGAGGAAGGAGGCCAACAACAACAACAAAGCCAAGGCAAAAAACGCAACCGCCAAAAAGAACGCATGGCCCGCCGCGCGGCGGAACAGGAAGCCGCTACCGCGGCCGCGGAGCAAGAGGCGGCGAATATGACGGACTACCGGAAAGTAGAGAAGACGTACCTGCTGAAAGAATTTAAGGCCAATGGGTTGGTCGAGAGGGAGATACGGCCGGATGGACATTGTCTGTTCTCGGCTATCGCGGACCAGTTGCAAGCACGGAATATATCGTTAAGTTCCGCGGGAGAGGGGGATGTGGATGGGGAGGGGAAGAGGGAGTTGCCGTATAAGGTCGTGAGACGGAGGGCCACGGAGTACATGGAAAAGCACCCGGACGACTTCGCGCCGTTTCTCGAGGAGCCGCTTGATGGGTATGTGAGGAAGATGAGGGATACGGCGGAGTGGGGCGGACAGCTTGAGTTGACGGCGCTGGCGAATGCGTATGGTGTCGAGATCAAGGTGCTCCAGGACGGCAGGACGGACACGATCGAGCCGAGTACGGGGACGAATGGTGACGAAGAAAGGAGGATATGGTTGGCGTATTATCGACATGGGTATGGACTAGGTGAGCATTACAATTCGCTCAGGAAGGCCGAGTAGGGTATGCTACCAACATATAGAAAAGGGAGATATAAGCTAGCCTTAGGTCGTTGGCTAAGTAGCCCCATGGGGAAGAGTCTTGGTAGCTAGCTACCTAGTCATGCTCGAGGACCACGATAAGCCATCTTAGGACACCTGGTTATACTTGTTCCACGATGAACTGCCTAAGGTTACGAACAGCAACCTAAAAATTCGAGGCTACCAGTGCGTTTTTGGTTCTATTAGCTACCAATACACAGCCTCGATACGTCTCGATTTGAAGGAATGCACACCCTAGTCATTGCCATGAAATCGCCATACTTAACCGCTTGTGTCCGGGCACTGCCTCCCGCAAGATCGGGTAGGATTTTCGAGAAATCTTGGTCTGTTATGTTGGATGCACGTTCTGGCAGATTTGTTGCAGAGCTACTATATATGAGACGTTCAATATTCGTCTGGGTTGCCTCGTTGGTTACATAAGACCGAGCCATCAGCAAGTAGGAACGCCGCTCATGTAGGTCAATGACTGAGAGCCTTGTATGAAATTAGGAAAACACCACACGAGATAATTACGAGAGTTGATATATTTAAACTTGGGTTGGCGTTGTACATAGTTATCGTGACCAAAGCATGGTTTCCGTATGGATGTGGTCGTAATGTGGAATCTAGCCTCCGAGAGGTCGAAAACCCCGTTTCTGGGAAACGACGTGTCGCGGGGGATCGTGGAGAGTATCTCCTGCTCGTGGAACATAATAAATTCTGCTGGTATATAGAGATGATTGAAGAGGATCAAGGAAGCCAGTTGAGGTCTTTCTTCAAGAAATCACGAACCCGTCCTTTTACAATGTGGACCATTTTCTACGCCGACCTTATTATTCCAATCTTGACTGTCTATGCAACCCAATGTAACGAGATCAGACCCTTCCAAGTGCCGATAAGAGATGTCCAAGTAATACCAGAAAACCCTAGCTCGTTCATGCAAGGAATCCCAGCGACTATTGGAACGCCTCCTCAAGATATAGTGCTCCTTCCATGGCCGTTAGTGACTCCGTAACTACCCCCTCTCTGATAGTCCTCTCACAGAAAATTACAGGGAGCTCAATAATACGTTGATATACGACAAGGGGTACTGCAATCCGGATTTCATCCCAACAGACGACAAATGTCGAGTATGGCGCGGCGGTTATTTCCGGGAGGATGTTTCGTCTACTTGGGTAGGGGCAAATAACATAATCGCCGCTGACGGCGCGCCAAGCGAGGTAGAAAACGAAGGACTCGATACCGGAAAACTTATCTCGTCGAGCCGCGCAGGAACCGATAAATTGGAGTTTAAGGCCGTCGACGGTCTCGCTGACTTCCCCGTAGGCATCCCTACGATAAACTGGGATAATGGCCGCACAATGCTTCATGCCATGGGGATGGGTGCCAATTCTACAATTTTGAATAGCTTATACGAAGCGGGACGCATAGGTTCTCGGGTGTGGTCTATATTCTGGGGTCGTATGTGGGTAGACGACGGAAGCGCCATGGACGGCTCTGTGGTGTTTGGTGGCTACGACCAACAAAAGACTGCCGGGATAGGCTATACCCAATCCCTCGATTTTAGTGAAAATTCCGGATGTTGGACGGGAATGAAGGTTCACATCTCGGGCATTACACTCCACGATTCCTACGAGCAAGATATAGCGCTCCTGGATATGGGTGAGCAGCTTGTGGCATGTATCATACCACAGCATCAGTTATTGCTCAACGTACCGTGGTCGATAGCCGTCCACCTTGCGACTTTTATAGGCTCGGAACCAGTCAATGTCTCTTGGGGGTTACATAGGGGTGCATACCAATTCAATGCATCAGACACGTGAGTTTTTCCTTCAATATACTTAAATCCCATCTCGGGTTTTAAAACACGAATCTCACTCCTCGCTAGATTTACTGGTGATCTGACTATTTCACTATCCACGGGATTGGAGGTTCGCATTCCTAACAGTCAATGGCTAGTACCATTCGTTGATATCGATAATAACGGTTCCCGAGTTTTCGATACACATAAACGAGAACTCTTGGTTGGTAGCCTCTTAACAAACTCCATTTGTACACTTGGTCGTTACTTCCTTACCGCCGCATACTTAATGATAGATTTAGATGCCAATAACTTCACTATATGGCAGGCCAATCCTACATCTGACAGCAAGCTTGTAGGCGTTGGAAATAACGGATGCGGGAATGAGACATTCCCGAACTCAGGCGCAAGCGAATCTGAGGATCTAGGGGCTTTATCGAGGCTTCCTGGGGGGTCGATTGCAGGTATAACTGTCGGTGCAATTGCGGGGCTTACGATCTCAAGCCTGAGTACCTATATGGTTCTATATTCGTCGGATTCGTCAACAGTCTCGGAGTTATCAGGTAGCAACGGAACTTCTCCATCCAAGCGGCGAAATAAGCCGGCGATCCGAACTCCCAGTTTTAGATAATACTAAAACGCTCCCCAGTCTGGTCAATGAGTCTCATGGGGCACCTGTTGTCGTATCTGAGGTGAGCGGACAATCTCAATGCATATGCGAGATGGACGGAAGCACACCTAGAGAGGGATAGAGATTTAAGAATCGGGATGAGCGTGGTAAGAAATGATGTAAGTTATGTGTTTCGAGGGGTGTGTGTCAAGGCAACTCGGCGTACTGGTCGATTGAACTCTAAAGTTTCGTCTTCAAATGCACGCCTTCGTCGTGGGAAAATAGCCTTCCATCGGAACGAACCAAATAATAATTTAAATCTGGATAGTCTCCTATCGTCGGCAACCAACCAGAGCACCGCAGCTGATATCGCCCAGGTGGAAACTGCGATCAGAATCGTGATAGTAATGAACGTAGTTTGACTGCTACGAATACTATCGTAGTCAAATATATCCATACTAAATAGCGACTGCGATCAAGGTCAGAGGAAGATAATCTTGGGAGAATGGGATGACGCACCGAAACGTAGCTTAGAGGAAGGTAGAATATGGTGACGATCGTGAAGACTAGAATATACTGATTTAATGCTGTTGCTCTAGAAGCCTCCCGAACTGAAGTGGCGCTGAAGAGCTGTACGATCTTGTCAGTAAATCACTCTTTAGCTACATGGTAGGGTTGGTTTCTACGCACGCCATCCCTGAAACTTTTTATCTCTGCCTCTTTCTTTTCGATACGGTCTAAGAGGTATTTCGAAGAAGAACCGTGCATATTTATTAACTCATCCCACGCTTCATCAATCTCCTTCATGAATATGGTCCGAGGTGCGGTAATGTGGGTCGAAGCGATGGAACTATGACGGCTGGCGTTAGACTGAATGTTGACGTCGAAGTCTCTTTTGAGCTGTTGGACCTCTCGTTCGCTCTCTTGAATCCACTCTGTAAATATCCTCAAAGTCTGAAGGACTGTAAAATAGAGCTTAGATCTCTCGAAAGTGCTGTCAAACATCGCAGCACCATCTAGTTTCGGATCAAACAGATCATCAATCTAGATATGTTAAATATGTTCCTAAGATGTCGTTGGGAAATGTATCTCACCTTCACGCCAACCAAATTATCAAATTCGTTTAGAGTTTCAATCCATTTACGCTTCCATACAGGTAGTACATAAAGCAGAACTTTGAGATACGCAGCAACACCGGTAAAATTCCCTCGACTCGACATATCCAGCGGCCTTTCACTTTCCATAAAGAGTCGCCGATAACCAGAATCGCTAAGATAGATGATTGTATATGAAGGCATATCTCCCGTAATAGAAGCGACCACCGCAATAGAGAACCTTTCTTCGATGATGCCAATATCATCCATGCCACTAAGTGAAGTGAGTTTACCAGAAAAGCGAGCAGGACGAAGACCATTCTTCAATTGATACTGGTAGTTACTCGGCAAGCACTGCTTTCCAACTGACAAGACGCGAAGATGGAAATGAAGATGGATCCAATTCGGCGACATCCAAACCCGGCTTGTTTGCATGAACCGTGGCCATTTGGATGCGTAGCAACTCACGAAACGAATGGCTTTCTTGGTGGCAAGGATTGTCTGGCTGGTGTCGCCAACGATGCTCATCTGCGATAGGATGAGATACATGCATGCGAAGCTAAGAAGTCGTCGGTGGTGAAATATTTGCCTTTATTTAATCAATTAGCCCACGTAGCCTGAGTGAAGATTCATGTATTCTTCGCTGTACCTACCATAACCGCCCGAAGACTTTCCCATCCCATGGACAAGATGGTTCAACACGTAACCTATCATCGACAGATTGGAGTTGGCATAAAAGTGAGTGTTTCCCACTTAGCCATGGTTCTCGAGAGAAATGAGCGCCAGAAGAGTCGTAGCTTGATTGATATAACAGGGCTTTCGTATATCCTGGACAATTCAGGAAAAGAACAGAGTCCGCAAATTCGTCCGTTTCGAACGGGACATCGAGCTCGTCTTGGTTCCGTATCGACCTGCCTTGGTATAGCCAACTGTCTTTGATAAGTGGCGTTACCTGAGCAAGTCTTAAGGCGAGAAGTGGCTCTCCCGTTTGATCGATATGTTTCCACGGCACTTCTACTCCAGGTGAATCAATATCTGTAGACTGTTGAATTACGAGGACGATATCTCCATAATCATCCTGCTCCCAACCATGCATATGCATTAACTCAATTGGGTCGTACGACCCGGTAAGAATATGCGGGAGATTATATCGTGCTAAGAACATGTCGCACAGCCGGACCGGGTCGGGATGCAACGTGATCCGCATATATTTCTGCAGAGTGGCAGAGCTGAATACGTCCAATCTTGGCCGAAAGCGATTGACGCTATTGTGCGAGAAGGTGAAATCGGAGTCTTCTTCACTGTTACCGCATGTTTTTTGAAGTATAGCTAGAAGTCGCTCTTGTCTCATGTTCATCTCTGCAAGCCGCCGGAGAACATGCCCGACCTGGCAATCCTCGCTCTCCTGGTCCCCGGCTGGCGAGCATCGTGAACAGGGCCACGTTTCTTTCGAGAGGCTATTGTACGATTTCGGCTTTCTTCTCCAATTAGAACGTACTTGACATTGTCTTTTCAGTCTGAAAGATCGAATTGCATATTTCCCTGCTTTGGAATAGGCAGGGTCGTCTGATTGTGCAAGGGTCTGAGAGCTACTGTTGCTGACAAGGGTGGTTCGAGAGGAAAGGGGAATTTGTGAGTCTTCAATTTTCATGTTGCCAACTGTGAACAACTCGAAAGTTAAGAATATCAATTTCACCTTTCAACATCCGTTTTACATTGTAGAATAGAGCTCCATCTTATCTGAAGACGCGTGTTCCCCTATTTCCCTATTCCTTGGAGGCCAACACTGTAGGCTGAGCAGCTGCGCCTACGCCACATTCACGCATCCTAGTGAATTGTCCAGTCAGAGAAGTCGTTCACTTACTTTTTAACCGCCAAGGGTATTATATCGTATCCTCGACATGGGCGACGTTGCATTCGAATCGACGCAACGGGTAACTGATCCTCAAGATCGAGTTACACAGGGAATAGGCTACCCCATTCCTGCAGGCTGCGAATTTGCTTGGGCACCTATGAAAGGTGTTGACGAAGAAACGGCTCTTTAAATATTTGAATAGACCGGACTATTGAATGATTGAAATTCGTCATTCTCGGAGGGAGAATCGGACCCATGGACGCTTTCTTTGGGTTAACCGTTAAGTAGCTGGGTAGAATTGCGGCAACAAGGTAGCCTTCATTTGTCTGCTCATTTATATGACGCCGGACTGAACTTGTAAGGTGTTAGAAAGTTGATGAGAAGAACGCCCTCAACTGCTAATTGGTTCATGATTATTATCAAGTGAAGGTTTAAGAATTATGTGCCTCTTACTCGCTTCCCTGCTTTATGCGATGTGGGGGCGGGGACGGAAAAGATATGTGGGGGGAACTGTGGCTGATACTATGGCTGATGTAACTAGTGTCGAACTCTATCGAAAGACAAGCACGGCCACATCTTCCTATTGCCGAGGCGGACCGGGCTCGGCGTGTTTGGTGGCAACTCGCCGTTATCAGCTACTCTTACATGCTACGGATACAAAAACTATGTGATGCTACTAAAGAATGCGATTGTATTTCTAAGCCATTTGCGGGTTCGGTCGGCATATGTCTCTTAATAATCCATTTTCTTAGGCTGCCCCACAAAGAAATAGGCATAGACGAGCTAAGAAGCAAGAAAAAAGAGGAAAGAGGGAAAATAGGAAAAAAGTTTATAATCTAGAAGATGTTTGACTCTCTCAACTTCCCCAGGAAACCTCCCCAAACCCCCCAAATATATATCTCATCGGCTCGGGACTGATATCACTTCGTTTCCCTCTTACTCCCACACCATCTCATAACTGATTTCCGGATCGGGAAACAAGGAATTGTCGCTAAGAGTCCTAGACTTAATAGATCTAGAGAGGGAGTCACCCGGACCAGTGGTATGGCCAGATAATTGCGTGCTTCGTCGCAGAGTTGACATATGATACAACCCATACAACCCATACACAACATACCCACGACTACCTAATACACCCATTCGCCCATTCGCCCATTCGCCCATACGCCAATTTGTCTGTCGCTCGTCAATATCCTGATCCGTGGTCATGTATTCGAGACCCTGAATCTAGTCCCGTGGGGGTTTTATCCTATGATTTCCAGCTGACCCAGGGCCGTCTAACGAGAAGAGGCGCATTTGATTCTGGGTTGATTCTAACAGCGTAAGAATCACCAGTCGGCATCCATCGACGCTATTCGCGAGCTTATCCCTAACCTGTGTTACCTATATAGGTACTGACCAAGTTTGCGTTATCAGATCATGACAGAGCAAACTTAAATCTAAAAAAAAAGTTAAATACTCCTTGTCTTGTTAAATTGTTCTTACCATTTCAATATACATATTTTCCTTTCATATACCTACTAGGTACTAGGTACTACCTACCTATATACTCGTATATATACAGCCAATCCCGTTATCTTGTTATCCGTAAGACAAGTACGACACCAACCTATATACCTGGCAACTGTCTCAAAAAACATCTCTACACACCTATCCGGATCGTGGAACTAATCAGATCCGAAAGCCTCGTACCTTATCAACTTGCATATCTGTGAATCATCGAGCGGAAAATATGGGTTTATTGTAGGTCTTCCCCTGAGACCGACATCCGGTAAGCCAATCTGGTGGTTCGGAGTCGTTAACGCGGTTTCTAGAGCTCTAGGTACGGCTCTTGATTGGCCAGATGCGCAGAAGCACGCACAGAAAGTTAGGGAATGGGGTATAAAGGTAGCGCCTTATCGCATCATACCTTATAATCAATCCGATCTTAGGGCTGACCCATCATAGCAACTGCTCGAGATATGGAATAAGGCCAAGCATAAGGAACGAGATGCTATGTTGTGGGGTGATGAGGTATTGTTTAATATGTCCCCGTCAATCACCCACCGAGCAGTTTCGTTAATGAATCCAATAGGTAGAATACTTGGTTGTAAAATATTCTAAAGATGACCCCAAAGTTCTCTTATCACTTCGGCAAGCCGACATCCTGACAGCGCTGGCGGCCGATGAGGAACTTTCCGATAAGGGCGGTTGTGTGCCAGCACTCCAAGATGTTGAGTCGCAGAAGTCAAATCCATTGCCAGTATTTCATCCCGAGTTTGGTAGGTTCATGCTCGAAGCCACACCTGGTAAGCCGTGGGGCATCGGATTTAAGGAGCTCTTAGGTGTCGAGCGTGACATGAAAATAAGGTACTTCAAGTTGAATTCCCATGCGATCACATGACTAATAATGTTCTAGGAGGAGAATTGCGAAAGATCATATGCATTCTGATGAGTTTCCTATCACTCTCACGACCTTTCCCCGCTTAGGTGTCCCCGGTGTCTTCACCGACCCCTATTATCCACCTTCTGGGCCGAAGCTTCGGTCTCAATTTGTGCCAGACGAGATTGCCAACCCACACATTCGGTTTCCTACCTTAGCAGCCAACATACGCTGGCGACGCGGGAGAAAAGTCCAAGTGAACGTTCCCGTTTTCCACGATGAGAAGACGCCAAAGCCTTGGAAGGACCCTACGGTTAACTACGATCTACTTAACTGGCCAGAGGATGACGATGTCAGAAATGGAGCTGCCCCTGATAATTTTATTCATATGGATGCGATGGCTTTCGGAATGGGGAGCTGCTGCCTGCAAATTACTTTCCAAGCAAAGAACATCACCGAAGGCAGGCGGATGTACGATCAACTTAGTCCAATAGGACCGATCATGTTGGCCTTGACAGCAGCGACCCCTATATATAAGGGTTTCCTGGCCGACACCGATGTTCGTTGGAATCAGATCAGTCGTGCTGTAGATGACCGTACCCCTGAAGAATTAGGAGAAAAGGTTAGTGTGCCTCCATATCGTAACGATAATTGAGTTAGAATACTAACCGTCATCAAGCCCCTAAAAAGCAATCGGTGGCGTATCCCTAAGTCTCGTTACGCATCTAACTCCACTTACATCAGCACTGATGCGCGCCTAAGGCCAGAGTACTTTGACCCTAATCTCGTCATCGACGAGGCTATCAAGACGGAACTTCTAGAAGGCGGCATGGACGACCGTCTAGCAACGCATTTCGCTCATCTCTTCATCCGAGACCCCATCGTAATTTTCAGCGAGGACCTTAACGAGCTGGACCTAACTAAGGCTGACCACTTTGAAAACATCCAGAGCACCAATTGGCAGCACATGCGGTTCAAGCCACCCCCACCAGGATCGGACATCGGCTGGCGCGTCGAATTCCGACCGATGGAAATCCAGATCACGGATTTCGAGAACGCCGCGTTCGCCGTGTTCATGGTGCTTATCACGCGCGCCATCCTCAGCTTCGATCTCAATTTCTACATCCCCATCGCCAAGGTCGACGAGAATATGGAGACGGCGCACGCGCGCGACGCCGTTCTAGAGAAGAAGTTCTACTTCCGCAAAAATCCGTTCGCGAATAGGCCTTCGCGCTCTGCTAACGCGTCACGCCAAGGTTCACCTACGGCTAGTCGTCCGCCGACACCGGTTGGCCCCGTGGAAGATGAGTTCACGCTCATGAGTGTAGATGAGATCATTAATGGGGCTGGACCTGATGCCGAACATGACTTCCCGGGGCTGATACCGATTGTCGAGAGTTATCTCGATTCGGTAAATGTAGATGTACAGACACGCTGCGAGCTGTCAACGTACCTCGATCTGATTCGCATGCGAGCGAGTGGGGAACTATGGACTGCGGCCAAATGGATACGCCATTTTGTAGCTCAACACCCAGAATATGCGCAGGATAGTGTTGTTACCGACCAAATCACGAAGGACCTTGTGGCCGCGGTTGTGGAGATTGGCGAGAGGGAGCAGGCAGGTCGTGGGTGGAGGGGTCTTCAAGTGCCGGATGTAGAGCGCCTGTTGGGGAAGTTTAGGAGTAGTGATTGTAGTGGTGTTTAATTTCGATTGGGAGATTAGGTACCTGCTCGTAATGAGTTGCCTCAATCAGCGAGATGGGGGTGAGGCTGAGAATCAGATTGTTGAGGCCTATGCACCGAGTGTGATAGCTTCACACATTCGTAGGCATGCATCACGGCATAATACTTCTCCAACTATACTCGATGATCATTTCTCCCTAACTACTTGGTGGCCTTCGGGTTGTTACAGTCTACTTATGGATATGATACCTAACTAACAGGTTAGGTATATAACAGCGTATAATGCCTACCTAGGTACCTACTTACTAACTAGGTAGGTAACCTCAGAGGTCAAGGGCCGGTTTCGAAGTCAGCAATTATAGCGAAGTATTTTTATACTTCTAAAGAAGGCAAACACCAGAACAGGCATCGCAGTATGCTTCTATCGATACTTCATGATATCTTGGCGCAAGATGAGTACCTATTCTACTTCGGCTTCCAATCCGAGTACCGGGCAGCATCGCGCCAGAATAAGCGTGCGGTGATTTGGACATACGAGCAGTTGAAGAAATTACTTTCACTACTACGGAACTGCACCTCTGGAGAACGAATCTATCTTATAATCGATGCAGTAGACGAAGCTGATGACGCGGAAAGAAGCGACACACTCGAATACTTGTTTGAGCTTTGCTCAAAGTCAGAAGGTCGTATCTTGAAGGTTTTAATTGCCAGTCGCCCGGAACCAATACTTGATTCTTTCGTCCAGGAAAACAACCGTATAGTGAAGGTCCTGAGACTACAGGAGCATACGCGATCGGACATCCATAACGTCACCCGAACTTGCATCGGAAAACTCAGACAGAACAAATGTATCGACGAAGCAACCGAGTTCATTGTTACAAATGCCCGAGGGTTATTTATTTGGGTAGAGCTAGTTATAAGACAACTTCATAAGTTCGAACAACGGGCAAACCCTGGTGGGGATATCATGAAATCCTTGCGAAAGCTTCCCTTACCTAGAACTAAAGGGTATGTATGGGCCTATGATGGGTGGATTACGGGAGGAAGAGGAAGAAGCAACGGTCGAGCGTATCAAGACAATATTCTTATTTGTTCTCTTCTCAGGGCGGCTTCTAACCCTTAGTGAACTGATTCATGCCGTTCAAATTGCGGATGACCCCAATTCTTCATTCAAGTCGTCGGACACACACTTTAACGATATACCTAAGGCAAAACGGTATTATGTCACTGTTTGTGGGGGGAATTTCCTGGAATACAATGAAAGTAAGAAGAAAGATATACTTATCGAGACTTCCTCCGCTGACGATATTGCAGACACGAAGATGGTTCAAATCATTCATCAGACAGCCCGTGATTTCCTACTTGGAGATGGATGGTTGCTAAGCCAAGTCCGGATGAGCATACAAGATGCACATATTTTTATCTCGAAGACCTGCTTGCGATATCTCTCGCTTTTTATTAACCGAGCGACAGAGAGATCACCCTTCACCCTCAAAGGGACCCTGGAAACCTTGAGCACCCCGGAGAGTTTGAAGAATTATGCGGGATATCTTAATGAGAAACAGCTCTTACCATATATAATGGGCTACTTCGAGTATCACAGGACTCAATGTCGACAGAATCCAGCTGTAGAAGATGCTACTACTAAGCTCAGCAAATCAATGACCTATCACCCGGCCGCCTACATATTACACAGATTGATGCCTCTATCTCTAGTCGCATACGCTTCAAGTCCATGTATGGGTTTTATACCTGAATTATTCTATATCGCAATCATCAATGGATTCTATACGACAATCGAATTAGTTTTGATGATGACCTATAACAGAATAGATTACGAGAAAGCACTTGTATTAGCAGCAGAACACGGACATGGAGATATTCTTAGGTTGCTAGTAGCTCGACTAGATATTAACCTGTCGGTGATATCTAAGGTAGTGAGAGAACACGAAGCATTTGTCAAGGCTTTTATAAACCGACCAGGCGTGGGTATAAATGACAAGATTTTCGAGCATGGTCGATCGTTGTTATCCTTGGCAGCAGCGGAAGGAAACGAAGCAATTGTCAAGCTGCTCATAAACCAGCCAGGCATTGACGTTTGCTCCTAGGACGAGGGTGGTTGGACGCCATTGTGGTGGGCAATAGAAAAAGGACATAATATGGTCGTCAAGCTGTTAGTAGAACATCCACACATCGATCACAGCAGAGAATGCGAAAAAGGTCGAACACCGCTGATAAGGGCGACGATCAATGGGAACGCAGAGGCCGTCAAACTCCTCGCAAACCTGCCAGGTGTTGATGTGAATGCAAAGGATGACCAAGGCCGGACATCGCTTTCAA
The DNA here is from genome assembly GCA_022497145.1 of Rostrohypoxylon terebratum. Lineage (NCBI taxonomy): Eukaryota > Fungi > Ascomycota > Sordariomycetes > Xylariales > Hypoxylaceae > Rostrohypoxylon > Rostrohypoxylon terebratum. Next base: position 62,739 of record MU385939.1, on the reverse strand, counting down.
TAGCAGCAGAAGAGGGGTATGAAGATATTTCTCGGTTCTTGGTAAACCATCCAGGCATTGACGCTGATTCGAAGGATAAAACTGGTCGGACACCACTGTGGTGGGCAGTCATTAACAATCATAAAAAAATAGTTGAGTTATTGGCAGGTAGACCAGATATCGATATCGACTTGACGGATTCCCATGGCCGGACCCCACTCTTGTATGCAGCAGAATCTGGGTTTTATGAAGTGGTTCGGCTATTACGAAGGAAAGGCGCGGACGATAAGTTTCTGCTCAAATATGGCATCCAGTACTTGAACACAACCGCAACCCTCGGTAGAGTCCAAGTCGAGGGTCGTTGGTACTACATCCGAACAAGGTGCTGATTCATCATAGTTGGAGAGCCGCTGGAATATAAGAATTCTTCCTAAATTGGCGACGATGGGGAAGGATCGTTGTTTGTAGGACTAAGGCGGCTAAGGTACTAGCTCACGATATTTGAATTTTAATATCCAGTCGCATTTATAGGTGATCTTTAGGGCTGTATTTTAGGTATTATTTAAATTTTAGGGTACCGTACCGGCAGTGGGGGTTTTCAACAACGGTTGTCGCAGGCCAAGTTGCGTTTTTACCTTAGTGTATGATTGGTGCTTCAGTTGAGGGCAAATAATTATTGATGCAACAACGGTTGTTAACCTTTCAACGCTTTTTAACCTTCCAATGCTTTTTGACTTTTACAGACGATAGTTGTAATTTAAAGGTTGCATAATTATTTTATGTATATTTTGGTTGCTATGGACTGGCTATTGTAAATAAACAAGGTACTTACCTGACGCGACTATAAACAACAGCTATGTACCTACCTACCTACCTACCTACCTACCTTTTGAATACTTACGGTTCTACGTTGATCTAGAGATCCAGGATTTAGCATTCAGGATACAGGATACAGGATACAGTACTTACTAGATACGATTGATTTAAATAGAGTAGATTCGGTAGACCTATATAGGTTTATTAGATTAGATCTTAATAAGATTCAACGGAACTGACCTGGTTTGGTTGTACTGTATTGTATTATAGGTAGGTAGGTAGGTAGGTAGGTAGGTGTGTGTGTGTGTGTGTGTGTGTGTGTGTGTGTGTTGTAGGAGGAAGAAGTGTTGACTTTGAAGAAAAACAAATCTCTAAGTTTTTCAACCAATTTCAGGTATTACAGCCAGATCTTAGCCATATTATGTAATAATTCGGTCCATTCTTATACACATATAGCGGTTGTAAAATAAAAAAAATGGTTTGTATAAAATTAAAAGCGTTGTTAGTTTTCAACAACCGTTATTGGTTTTCAACGATCGTTGTAGGTTTTCAACGATTGTTGTAGCTGTTTAAAAACCATTTTTTCGTGGGAAATAACGGTTGTCAAAAACCCCCCCTGCCGGTATGGTATTCATAATAGTGGGTCAAAGCTAGGAGAATCGAAAGCCCATTTAGGTGGCTCCAGGGTTTTTTTTTTTTTTTCGTTTTCTTTTGCAGAACTCAATCATTTATCCACTTCCAGGCTCTACAACCACCCATAGGAAACTTAGGCGGCACTTTAACACCTTCAACACCACCGCGGCGTACGAGGGTATCAGAATCGACAGGGAAAAATGAGCAATACGTATTCGACGGGCTGCGCCATGGGCTCACCCACGTCGACAGAATCGGACACGCTAATTCCTACCCCTTCCACGTCAAGAGCAAACAGCATCAGTCAACCTAGCTCTATAAACATCCCACCTGGTCCATTGGATCTGGCACCGCTGAGTACTACTTCGTGGATACAGCCGTATCCCTCTATTGGGCAGTTTGCTATGACAGATTCAGAAGATGTCATTGCCGCCGGCCCAAACGGTCTTTTCTACTTTAGGCGCATACGAGACTTCGCCACCACACCATGGTCCGAGCCTCGCCCATTTCCAAGTGTGCATGCAACGCTTAATGAATTGACTGTATCTGGCCTGGCGCTATATAAAGGGAAATACCAAGAGACGAGATCGCGGCTCTAAATATACTGTGTTTCGGGCAATGTCCTGTATAGTTTCTATATCCCCGACAAGAGTAATCCTACATTCTTGCCCGACGCTTCGCCTCCTCTGGCAGGACACAAAGTTATGGGAAAGCCGACGGTTGTGTGCAGTAGTCGCCCGTCTAGCAATAGAGATCGATGGTCACTAATCGTTCCATGCCAATCTGGAGGTCTGCTACATACGTCGGCAACAGATTCCACTAGGTATTATAACTCTGTCCCACGTATCTCAACAGAGTGGCAGTCCGTGGACCGTCTCGCCACTGATTTGGGTATAATTTCAGCTGTCTCCGTCACAGAGGTCCAAACCCCCACCAACTCCTTCGGCGATTGTAAGACAGAACTCGTGGCAGCCTGTATTTCAGTAGGCCAACTCAAAATCGCTCAGGGTCCCTTCCACTGTGGCGGTTCCCCTTCCCGCTGGAAGTGGGAAGGCAAGACTTCTGCTAAGATCCTACGCCCGGGCGAGGTGACAGGAAACCCCGTGGTTATTACTGATTATGGGTCTGATAAAACCCGGCTTGACCTGCTAGTGCCCTCAGCGGAAGGGGGCATCTTTCACTTCATTAGCACGCAATCTACGCCTGACGACTGGCACATGATCGGACGCGTTGCATTCCCTCAGAATATCCCACCCGCCTCCTGTCTCTCTTTTCACTCTCAACCTAAAAGTTGGGACAAACTACGCAGTTTTTATGCCCTTGTCCAAATTCACGGTCGTCTTTACTATGTTAAAACAACTAGTGACGTGTTTCCATGGTACGACGCCCGTCTAGATCCGATCGTGCGGCCAGGTAGCTTCTTCAAATGAAAATCTTACCATTGTTAATTCTATACCCCCCATCATGTAGGACCATTGCAGGTTACGTCATTTGTACTCCTGAGCTAGGTCGATAGGACTTCCCTGGGGCGCAATGTAGAAAGCAACAGATAGCTATATATAGGTACCTAATGCTTTAATATTTAACTCAACCAAGAGTCAAAATGATCATTGATGCTCCATGCTACTCTACGTTGCTCCTTGTACACAACAGGCAATTATAGACGACTAACACACATATACTATCATTATTCATTGTGGTGCCATTATGCTAATAGTCATTGTTAATTATAGCGAAGTCCTTTACGATGATTGTGATTTATAAGTTATAGATGTCGACTGGCAATGCGGGAATATATTGAACACGCCCGTACCACTATTGATTATTTTGCATTTTTAATACATTGAGATGAGAGTGATGAGTCTCACACGAAACCCCAAACGCCATACACTACTATTCCAAACACAGTACAAGGGTATCCACAGCCTTCCTCACTACAGACTCCCTCTCCTCTCACCAAAACACAAGATTATACCCATTCCCCTTCTCCAGCGCCCTCTTCCACGCCGGCCTCTCCGTACACCTCTGATGGAACTTCTCCAAGCGCGGGAACTTGGCCAGGTCGATCCACTTCCACTGCGCAGCCCAGTCCACATACCACATGACGGAGAAGTCGGCCCTAGTCGGCTCCTCGGTGCCCAAGTACCACTTCCTCTCCCCGCTCTCGCTGTCCGGGGGCGCAAGCTGCGAGTCCAGGAAGCCGAACTGCTTGACGAGCTCTGCATCGAGGAAGACGCGTTCCACGAAGTAGCGGATCAGCCACGGCAGGCCGCGCAGCGGGAACGGCGTCTGCTTGACGAGCAGGGTGAACACGAGCTTCAGGGTGAGCATCGGGGCCAGCGTCGACCCGCTGAACGAGATCAGCAGCTCCTCGCGCACCGGGTCGTCCTCGCCAATACTCCCGTCTGCTTTCTTGACAGGCGCGGGAGACCGGAATTTCTTGCCTTGCTCGTACGTGCTGATGAGCCAGAGCGCGATCGCCGAACGCTCCGTCAACACGCGGCCCGTGGGCGTGACCAGCGTCGGCGATTTACCTAGCGGGTTCACTGCGTGGAGCTCTGGCGGAGACCGCCCCTTGACGCGCGGGTGCTTCACTAGGTTGTACTCTATCCCTAGCTCTTCTAGCAGCCATAGCGTGATGTGCGATTGTGAGTTCTGTGTTTTTCCCGCGTTAGCTAGCTTGTCGAGGTCGCGGGGGAGTGAGTGTACGGGAAACTAACCTGTAGGTGGTGGAGTGTGGGCTTGTTGTCCGCCATTGTTGCTGAACGGGGTATAGACTAACCGCTGTATACACAATGTCGAATCATGCAAATATACAATTCAATTGGGCTATGATTATTCGATAATTATCTCATAAAAATTGACTTTTCCCCGTCGTTTTATAAGTTGAAGTGTCGTCAACCTCTTCATTAAGTATGAATGAGTCAATCCTAGCGCTCAGACCCATAACGTTTGAAGGATCAAGGATCGAGCTTGAACGATCGCGATGGCTCCAATCGGATAGACTTCGTCTCCAGTTTTACCCCTGGTAGCCGAAAAAAATGCTAACCTGCTTGCTGGATACGTACAAGCTTTCGGCTAGAAACTTGCACCATACGCCGTCGGGCCAACTTCTATCCTTTCAATTGAAACAGCCCTGGGGAATACAGTAGCTCGCTTTGTGTGGCGTTCTCTTTAGGGGGTTATACTCCCTGTGGGCCTAAGCCACAGCGTGAGCACTACCTAAGATATAGCGACTATCCGCCAAAAACACAGCGGTAATATCACTATTTGGTCTACCCAATGTCTTACCCATATGGATATTAAGGCAGGTAGTTCTAAAATCCACGTCAATCTGTTCAATCACACATTAATCAAGGGCCTCTGACTCATGGTTTAAAATATACGCGACCACAGTTCAATCATCCTCCAATTGTGACTGCGTTGCATCGTATTCAAGGGTCGGCGACAACCGGGAGAGAGGTGGGGAACGACGCGACCAAAATGAAATACTACGTACATACGATCTATGAACAAGGATATGTCCATAAGTCGGTGTAGTCCTTTTGTTAGCAGCGGGCTAAATAATCGACGAAGCATCGCATATAAGCTTGACAATTATTCGAATGATATGATTGAAATACATCAATTGGCCATGTTACGATTAAATACCGTATTACGTCGGGGATTCTGGATGAGTAAAAATAGGGGCTTAAATTTTGTTTAGTCGAACTCCTATTGTAGGTCCATTAGCTGAGACAGGTCGCCATCACTTCCCATTGCGCGTTCTGGGACCATTAAAATCAACATGATATAGTTACACAGCGCGCGCGACAATGGCATTTGTCTACCAGAGCTAAAAGTAGTACTCCGAACGCCGAGCATCCCATTGAGAAAGATTCCGTCTCTTGCCCATACCATACCCGTGCCAGCTCAGTTGTACAAGCCAATTGGACCTATTCCATGCAAATCAAGCTACTTTTTGTCTCTTGGGATCGGTTCCCCCACCTCCACCTGCAGCTTGGGGAGGACCGTTCGTCGAAACCTCCGTTAACGGCGACCGCGTTCCGGTTTCGCCCCCCGTAGGTGCCGGTCGCTTTACCGTCAACGGTCGGTACTGACCCCTATTTCCCATCGGGCTCCCCACGCCTCCGGGAGCGCCGATCTGTCTAGCCTGGTTTAACGCGGGGTTACCAACACCGCCAGCATTGGGTCGACCCGGACCCAAGCCAACCGCGCTCGAGAAGCTATTAGTGACTGGACCAGTAGCCGCGCCTCGTTGCGGCTCTGCGTCTCTCTTAAGGGGTGGAACATGCTTCCCATCTCTGCTTAACGGTTTGGAGGAGCTGTGATCGATGCCAGGCGTTTTTCGGATGGAAGGACTGTCTAGATGGGGATCGAAAGCCTTGGCACCCTGTACGGGGATGATGGATGTGTCTGGGGTGGCATTTTCTGGTAGTTTTTTGATCGATCGGGCTGAGTAGAAACCGACCTGTTCTGTGGGCGCTGCTCGATTCTGAGGAGGTGGCGTGTTTGTTCTACTATTTGCTGCTGCGTTTTGAGCGGTGTTGTTGGCATGACTAGGAGGTCTTTGGTATGATTGCGGGTTTGGCCGTCCTTGAAAAGAAGGACCTGGCCGTTGTGGCTGTTGCTGGTTCGGAGTTTGAGGTTGTGTAGGAAGTCGGACAATTGGCCGCGGGGGTGGCTGCATTGGCCTTGTAGCACTGTTTGCGGGTGTGGATATAGATGTAGATGAAGTATTGCGATCACTGTTATTGCTAATCGGTAAATTTTGAGATTTTTCACTCGAGCTTGTTCCGTGAGAAGCTGGAAGCATGACCTCATCTGGGTGGCCCTCGTCCGCAACTCCAAAATCGACCTCGTCAAAATCACCAAAGTCTTCATCAAGCAGATCCGATACTACAAATTCATCATATCAGCATCCGCCCAATCGATATCATCGGAGTCGAACCCACCATGAGCAGTCATTTTCTCCACAACAACACTCTTCTCCGCGATTTCCTTCGGCTCGACCTTGACAACGTCCGGCGTCTTCTTGGCGAAATCAGAATGGCGATGCAGATTGTTCTCGTCAAACTTGGCGGGTCCAACTTTGATCTTGGTCACTTTAGCGACATAATTCTTGTCGTATATACAATTGCCAAGGACGTTGCCAAAATTTCGCAGAGCACGCTTCAGCGCATCCGTAGTCCCCTCCTTCTTCGCCTTCTCGAAGGCGGCCGCCTTTCCTTTGCAGTTTTCGATGTGTCCGTATCCAATATCCTCGTGGTAGGTACCATCTCGTAGTGTTACTCGGACGATGACGGACAGGCCGAGAGAGATCTTGAATGTCTGGGGATTTTCGTCGACAAAATCGACTTGGATGTTTTGGATGCTCGAGGACCAGCCATTGAAGCCGAAGACCTCGTTGGCGAGATTAATGCATTTTTCGGCGGCTATGTAGTGGACCTTCTGGCCCGAAGGGCCGCTGCGGGCGGAGAGATATTCGGGGCCTAATTGTTTTTCTAAACGCGATTGCAAAGTAGCTATCTGAGTTGCGGTGAATTCGGATATGTGAGGCTTCGGCTCCTCGAAAGGATTGGAAATGCCGTTATGCTGTTCGCCCGGACTAGTCATGATTACACGTTAGCTTAGACGCGTTGCGAGAGGTTTAGAGGGTTGGGTTGATTGATTGAAATAGGACATACCCTGGCATGACTGCTAGGTTGCAAAACTACCTAGGATGTGTATCATGAAGTTTTGCGCGGCTGTTCCAACATATGGCATACAGCATAACACGAAGAGAGAGCGCAATGCGCAAATAACAAAAGTTGATGAGACGATGTTATAAATTGGAAAATGAGAGATGGGTACCTAGTAGTGGGAAGCGGGAGGAGTAAGTGACATCCCATAGGTACTAACCCAAAATGTTGTGAAGTAAGTCAGGGGGGGGGGTTCCGCCACCCCCTAGTTTCCACCACCCTGTTAAAGTCTAGCCATCTTTGGTATAGGGTCTTCTACTTTGGGTATAACACAGTACATCGTTGAGATAAGATATCAAGTCTCCGTTTTGATTGGCTCAACTTTGACTAGTCATAAGCTTATTTCAGCGAACCAATTGAGTGCATTAACTAGTCTTATACTGGATTAGTAGATTATCCTTCCAGCTTAAACGCGTTAGTCTACGGGCTGGAGAAGATTTAATCCGAGTCACGGGGTTACTAAGCACAGATCACTTTTTCCAATTTTCTTCAAACAGCCTTTTAATTGGTTTTTTGAATTATACCTTTATGCATTTGCATAAATATCACGTGACTGCTTCAAAGCAACTACCCAATTAAACGGCATTATTTTAAAATTTACACTTTTTTTAGTTTATCGATAAAAGTACGTCGTTTTATTGGTTAAAAACAGTACACCCAAATTCAGCTCTTAAAAGGTGGATTTCTATCATATCGCAGCATTTCATTGGCTCATGATACCCTTGTCCTACAGGGTGGCGGAAACTAGGGGGTGGCGGAAACCCCCCCCCTGACTTACTACATGTCTAGGACTCTAGGCCACCGCAGCTACCTTGTAGGGATTCCCCATTCTTGATTAGATAAGACGCGCGTGAGAAAACACCAAGTCACATGACAACTTTATCCATTAGGTCATGATCCACTATTAACTCTGTAGTGTATTGAGATCCGAGTCGACTTGATTTTATGTAGATCCAATCCAATACTATCAACATCAAAAGCCAACGTACGGATTCATCAATGATCGGTACCATTCATGAAAACCTACTCAATGCAAAATAGGATACGAAGATCATACTATGTAAGTCTATGAAACTATCACCACTCACTCATTACTAGGTACCCAGGTCCCATGTATTGAAAAGTATGTGCCTGACTACTTGTATCTCAGCCAATGCGGTACAGAGAAACAAACATCACAAAAAAAGTAGACAAAAAAGAATAAACAAGTGAATAGGCCCCGCCGAGGATTGAACTCAGGTCTCAGGAAGATTCGATCAACATCACTAGAAATTGTTAGGAGAGAGTCCTTAGGTCAAGCTCGAAAGACACTTACAAATCCTGCGTGCTATTAGAATCGTTAGCTGACTAGTCGCAAGGAGTGATTGTCCTAATAGCGCCACATACCTAACCACTACACTACGCGGCCAATCTGGTCTCTAAGACTTAAGTGCCAAGACTGACAATGTTTTCCTTAAGTTTGTTCTTAGTCTTGCTGAATTAGGCTCGGTATCCAGATCTCGGCAATCTAAACCAATTGGAAGCATTGTTAGGTACTTTGCCTACTTCATGGGTACATATGTAGCCCCTAGGGCCTAGGGTTTACTACGAGGAAGCCCCATGTAAAGCTCCATTACGTCAAAGAGTTGGTAACCATGCATACAAGTATAAACATATACTAATATGTACCTAGGTAAACACATAAACATCTTATTATTTAATTTTCTACTTCCGTGCTGCGTAAATATATCAAACAAGTAGCCGCTTCTTCTTCAGCGTTTCTTCAGCGTTAGCACTAATATAATAATACCTATGTCTAGGACTTCATGCACGCCTCTAAAATCTACTATCCTTGGAAGTAGACACCTCCGTACGTGATAGCCTTGTCCATTCTGATATGAATTCTCAGCTACTCGTCGTATGTACAGACTCGGGGATATTCGAAAATACACCATGGATTCTCAGCCTCTATAAGGTCAGAAGACGTCTTGGTGGTAACTTCCGGCAATAACCATCGCCCCTCCTAAAGTATTCATAGAACTCAGCATAAGGACCCATGCGCGATCGGCGTACATCATCATCAGAAGGCTTGTCCCCTCCGTCATTACCGGGAACGGGATCGCTTGCGGGGTCGCCAGCGGAACTGATAGAGGACTCCCTACCGCGGGAGGAAACGGAAACACGAGCACCAGCAAGAGCGGCGAGGGGAGCAGCAGCGGGAGAGGTAGGGTCATTGTCGGCAGGGTCATCGTCGGCAGGGTCATCGCCAGATGGGTCGTGAGGTCCGTTGTCATCATCGCCGTCATGACTAGAACTGCTAGATGATCGGGGTGATGAATCGTCGTTCCCATGCTCGCCTGCCTCAGCAGAAACAGCGGTGGGTCTTGTATTCCGAGCCTTAACTTCTTCCCACTCGGCATCTCGGAGCACAATCTCCCATGCGTCGAGCTGTCTGGTGGCATCCGTAGCTATGCCATGGGCGACACCGACCTGATGTTCTACCTTTTCGAATGGACCGCCGAGTTTCATGAGGTTCCGGTCGAAGTTTTGGATTTCCTCTTCATGTTTCTGTAATGCTGCTACCCTGCGCCGTCCTTCCATGATGTGTTTCAACAGAAGATCGAGGTAGTACGGGCCCCAGGTGATCGGCTCTTCGCCAGGCAGAATTCCGGTGTACAATGCCATGGCCCACGGGCGGGTTCGGTTAATTGCAAACTCAACCGTTTTACTAAGGATATGGAGCTTTTCGAGGGCTTGATTCATGCTTCTCACCGCTCGCTCGTCAGGAGTCAACTCCGAGTCAGGTTTTTCCTCTATCTCAAACTCGGGATAGTCGTCATCGATATCCATAGCGGAATCATCTGGCTTCTCGGCCGGCTTTTCGGCCGGCTGTCCACCCAACTGTCCGACCGGCTGCTCACCCGGCTGCTCACCCGGTTGTTCGGCCGACATCTTGGCTTTTTCTACCTGATCAATTTATCTTGAGTGGCTAAATGAAATTTTTGCTGGTTCCGATGTAACGGATCTGTCGGTATTGCTAGTGTTGGTTCGCCTAAGGTTATGATACTATGTATCTAATTCTTACACAGGAATCTAGAGGCACAGACTTTCTGTAGCCAATATGCGGGAGATGAAAACAAAGGGATAAGATGTTTCCGGTCCTACTTGGCGAGAGTAGTCAATGGCGAAACCGATCAAAGCCTTGGTAGATTTTTTTTTATCTAAACAATACTACTCTTTGGGGATCTTGTGTGGTGCTGCGATGAGATAATGTTCGTCAATGTTGTGGGTAGATTGTATAAGACAACATCAATAGTGAATTCTAGTGGAATAGATGGACTTTTATGATCAAGGCAAGCTTTTGACTTTCTTGATCACTACCTAATAGGCAAGCAAGAACAATGACTTCGTTCGTCAGCCTAAGCTAAAAAGAAAGAACCCGTTGCGATATTGAAAGAGCTAGTCTGGGTCGTGTTTATGCTGTATGTACCTAGGTCCTAGGCTTTCGTCTACCTTGCCTATTTTCTTCCCGTACCTTTTGTTTCTTCAACAAACATTAAAGAGAATGTTGCCAATTAACTTTGATAGGCAAAAGAGTGGGAGAAAATTTGATGTACACGTCTTCTATTATGTGATGAACACCTGATAGACCATTACAGTACAGAATTCTGACCAATCACATCTGATGGGACCAACAAGTCCACTACTCACTAAATAAGGGCGTGTAACTCAGTGGTAGAGTGCTCGCTTCGCATCGTCTTACCTAGTAAAACACTGATATTGAAATGCGAGAAGTCCAGGGTTCAACTCCCTGCTCGTCCATATTATTTTTGAGCTTCGCAGCTATTGCTGGCCGTGTGCATTCATTGTCATATGGCAATCTTTTTCATTTAAGTGAGCCCAACGCTTAAATGATGGCCATAAATACTAGTCTGTTCCAAGGCAATATCTTTTTTTAAAGAAAAACCAATTTTATTAATCTAGACCATGCAAATATAAATGGTTGATTGAGTTATAAACCCTCTCCTACCCTACCAATGCCAAATGACAGTGTGAGCTCGGCGACTCTTGCTCGCACATGAAGCTTATCTTTTAGTAACATATCAAAAATAGAACGAAATCCCTGATACGAGCCTTTTAATCTTTTCGGCGTCATGAATAAAGGAGATGACATGATAATAAATACATGGTACTCGGTGTTCATTAGCTTTGAGTGATCTGCTCTATCAAGTCTGAGAAGACCTCTCTGATTTGGTCTAAGGTGAACATTAACTCTCCTCTTGTCTCAAGTTTTTGGTAGAGAGTACATGATGCGTTATTGTACAGATCTTGGACGGGATGATAATAGGGGCACTGCGGTGAGGGGATGTCTTCTCCGAACAATTGCTTCCAGGTCCAGTACCACTTCATGGTGGGATCAATGCCTTGAGCTTTGGAAATTGGCGGCAGGTTATTGGTAGGAACACCGTCCATTGGCTGGCACTCATGCTTTTTTGATGGACCCTCATCATTAAAAGCCACCCAACAATGTTTGCAATGATCCTTGGTGATATGTTGGCGTACATGATTGATACCCATAGACTTTCTGCCATTGCACGTGAAATATTTATTCGGATCAAGTTTGTAGAAGGGGCAGGCAAGAGGTTTACTATCGCACTCAGGCATCGAAGAGCAAATTTGACAAGCTATCATGCCCTGGTTTGTGCCTTTGTGCGACGGAGGATTTGGGGGGGGACAATCCAGTAACTCGGTTGCTAATGATTGGGAAGGTCTATCGCAATAGTCGCCGTTCGACAAAGTGGAAAAATCGGGAAAATCTGTAGTAGAAAGATCTACACCTAGAAAGTCATCCCATTGAGCTTGTTGGTTGGAGACATCATAACCTATTTCCGCATTGACGTCGATCAGATTAATCTCGCCAGCATCAAAGGCCTCTGTGCCGGTCGAGTACACCATCAATCGATCGTCGGACGGCTCATCATCATCCGGGCATTCACGTGGTGTGCACTCCCCATCCTCAAGGGGCTGGTTTAACCAGCTGGTTTCTGACTCAGGCCAACGAATTGGTTCGGTACCCCCGCAGCTATAGTTAGAAATCGAGATTGCCGCAGTGAAGGTAGTCTGAGGTTCCCCGGTAGGATCTGAGTAATCGAAAGGACCCGGTTCCGCACTTGAGCCTCCTTGTAACGATGGGGCTCTGTCTTTGTTGGTAAATGGTTGACGTGTATCTGGCAGAGCCCCATATCCATGCTGGCTATGTGACAGAGCCTCAACCCGGGTAGCCACTCGTTTTCTCTTGGATCTTGGGTATAAAGGATCCCTTCCACCCATGTTTTCACCAGATAGGGATTCCACTTCACATTCAGAACATCTTTTCTTTCCACATGTTGGGCATTGAGGGTGAAGCTTCAAGGATATCCCTCCGGGACCACTCCATGCACAATTGCACTAAAAACAGTAAGTATAGCGCAAGATCAAGAGCTACTACAAAGTATAGACTTACACAATACCAGAGGTTTGCCATATCGTCGATTCAATGTGAAGTAACCTGTTGTCCGAGTAGTAGCTAATTTACGGGGAAACACTTCGATCAATATTTGCACACTCAATTGGACTTTAAGAGACCTTTCAATTTGCTTCATATCAATTAGAATGGGCTATGGCAGAGAATGTAAAATATGTCACTCCATTGGTTTAGGTAGCTTCTTGAACCGAATACCCAATTGATTCAGTCCAACCTAGCAGGCCATGACCTGAAGGAAAGCATAGAAATCCTCTGAATAGTAACTTCTAATCATAATCTTGATTCAAAGGTACCCTATTCGAGGTATCTTTTGATCAAAAGAATTATCATTTAGAGTTTGACAGCGCTACGCTGACGCGCGTGTCCGTGTACCATTGGCTGGTCACTGAACCCGATCTTACATGCATATAACGTCGTGATCAAGATCTTGACTACGGTATTGTAGTTAAATAATTGGTGAGTGATCGTAATGATCGAATGGGAAGAAAGAAGGCGACCAATTGAATCTTTCTTGTGACGTCGGGTTCGTGGGTTTTTTTTTTTTTTTTTTTTTTTTTTTTTTTTTTTTTGCGTTTCCCCTGAAAACCGGGGTGGTGGGTCTCTATATCAAACGAAGCATGAGCTGTCGGTTAGCAAATGCCAACCGGAGTCGATCCCTATAGCTTCGGTTGTCCTGAAGATAAAAAAGACGCCCGGTTGAATAGAGGAAAGGAGGTCGAGAACTATGTGTCACCTAACAGAGTGCTTGTGAATGGTGGCCTTGAACCCCGCCATTCTACACTTTGCCTGTGTCCCATACTGCATGATGCTTGCATGGTAATTCCGCCCCCGTGCAATAAACGAGATCACCCCAAGGTGAACCGCAGAACAAGTATCTGTTCTATCATATTAATAGGTACGAATAATAAGAAGCATGGCCGTCTAGACATTACGAAATACCTATGGACCACGGAAAAGGGTCGAATCTCAATCAGTCTCTAACCTCGGGGCTGATCCCACCTCAAGCTCAAACTATCAATACCAATCCCGAACCCTTGTTACTCAGTACCTGGCACGTGTGATGGCTATATGTCTTGGAGCCGTTGAGTGCCATTCAAGGTCGAGTTTGTACAAATGTCGACGATGAGAAATACTCGTAGGTTTTGATGTTTCTGTTCTCTTATGGTAATTCAACAATTGGTGATTGGCGAGATGAGCCTGAACATTGAATGGTGTTGTGAATTGGCGAAATGGAAGATGAAGTAGAAGACTGGAAAGTCCTAAGAAAACGGGTAAGGTTATGGATACTTAATTGATGTCGTTGAGGCTCAACAACCGTTGGAATGGGTAAATTGAGGTACTGGCATCAGAACAACTGCGGAGTGTGTCGCTGTGCTAATGTTCAGCTCAAGCCACAGCTTTCCAAGGTTGTTTGGTGAACCCTAGGGCCTAGGCTGTACTCAGGCCCCAGTCATAGATCTTCATTGTCTTTTATCTCCCGACTGTGGACAACATCCCAGTGGCAACCCGTAATACACCCGAGTCTCCCGCAATCTATACAAGCTGGGTAAAGCTTTGAGGTCATCCCCCAGGCCCATTTCCATTACAAAAACACTATCTCCCGAAGTGCCAACTGACAGCAGTACAAAATATACCCATTAAATTTATGATTCGATTGGCTACAAAATGCTTAATAACCCTCACTTAAGTTCTAATTGGGCGCAGCCTTCAGTATTTATATGGGCTTATGTACTGCTGTTAGTTGGCACTTCGGGAGATAACCAATTAACAACCATTGCAGGCGAACAGTGGTTTCTCCACCATAATGATTGAGCCATAGTTATTTCATAAGAAAGAATCTTTCGGCTGACTTAGTCTAGGCCCAAAGACAAGGCTTGGGCATGAGAGGATGTATATCTTGATCAAAAATAAAATATCATCTGCATTCACCCCACACCGATCATCTACATAGTAAGCCCGTAATCAAGCTTTTGATCAAGCTTTTGATTATGTTGAATGCGTAACGGCTGTTCATTGATATCAGATTTTAAGGATTACGTGTAGCCTGCTTCTCCTTCTCTCAACGCAATATATTCATAGCCTTTAAAATATACCTTCCTCTTAGATACCTCACCCGTGTATTACAATAAATCCAGATGAAAAATGCCAATTGAATAAAAGGACGTGATGTGCATATGCGCAGCTTATCACAACGTGGGCTTCACCCACCTAGATTCCTGACCAAATAACATCTAAAACCCCGCCCCACGTGGCAAGTGACATTAGCGGTGGTTTGCACATGTAATACTAGGAGTCTAGGATACCTAATTTTAGGGGCTAGTCGTCATAAACAGATAGCTGAGAAATCAACAATGACTGTTTATCTCAGAATCGGAAATGTATTAGTCTAAAGTGAAATGGAAAGGGGGTCTCGAGTGCTGTGTCTCTTATTTCGGGACCGATCCCAACCTCTGCTAAAATCAATGTCCCGAGCTTTAAAACTTATCCCCTCTGCCATTAAAAGATACCTAATAATGCCTCCGATTGTGGCGTCTCTTTGAATATCGTTGTTAGTGAGTGTCAGTTTCAAACCTCCTGGAGTGCCTAGCATTTATCCGGATCTAGCTTGTGTAAAGGGCAGGCAAGAGGTTTATTGACCCGTCCAGTCATCGATAAGCAAAATTCGCAGACTTCAGTATCTTGTCCTCTGGGTGACTCAACGGTAGACGATTAGCAAGCTTGAATCGTACCGAGGAGTACCGTTGACCGAAGACTCGTGAAGAGAAAAAAAGGGCTGATTATTACAGAGAAAACGCGCAAGATTACGCGTGCTTAACTTGATGTCGCGGGTCGGTAGTCGTTGAAGCGGATAGATAGTAGCCCGTAGTGTCCGAACAATTGCGGGATCCATGGATGGGGATGGATGCACTTAGTGCACCATCTATTTAGCGCGCCTATATCCGATTCAACTCCACTGAATAATCTAGAAATAGCCGTTGATGATTTTCTAGCAGCCGCTAAGTAGGTACCTAGCCGAAAAGATCAGTAGCTTATTAGCTCTTCATTTTTTAAGGAAAATTCCCACATCACAGTCAATGTAGGTATCTGTCTCCCACAAGATGGACAGGGTTTCGAGGACTCCCCATATGAGCAACTGCGCTGGTGAGACCCAGAAATCCATCGCGGTATGAACTTACACAATACCAAAAGTTCTAAATTGTATTTGTTAGATACCCGAGCAAATTGTCGACTTCGATATTATTCTGTATATCGAAATGAATAGTAGTACAAAAAAGAAATTTTGCAACAATGTGTATTTTCATCAAGTACTGGAGTTTCCCATTGATTCTTTGGGGGTCTTAACATGCTGCCAAGATAGTATGGTCCGCGACAAGAAGAGCTATCGAGTCGAGAATAATATTGATCAGACAGTCTTTTCTAAGAATTCCTCATTTATAACCACCTACTCTCGTTTTCATCAATGAGAAATTAGTAGTTGGAATGTCGTCGTAGTAAGCTTTACTCAAGCACTGTAGCATAGCTGGGGACCATCGTTCTACAATGGCCAAATAATGATTTTCATGTCCTAATATGCGTGAGGCGCTCCGTTGAGACACATTTCAACAGGGATGTGGTGTTGTAATGTATTCGTTGCTTAGCTGTATATGGCGCCAAAATCACGAAAGAAAACGCAACGTCGTGGTTTATTAGGAGGGGAAACGACATCAGTCGTGTTTAGCACGCGAGCAATATTAAGACATACTCGTAAAATAATGTAATTTTCAAGAATCATTAGAAATGGAACTGTCGGTGAGTAAATCAAGGATAGAATCCAGTGAATATTAATATCGGACGATGTTAGTAAGATCGAAAGTTGTTTAAAGGGTGAATCAAAATACCTAGGACCTAGGACCTAGGTACAGGTACAAGTACAGTGGTTAGCTGGAGGGCTCACAAATTACCCCACGATAATTGTATATTAGGGGCTGGATGACCTAGGGCGAATTGAAAGAAAAAAAACAACTCCAAATTTTCATGTCACGATCTTTTTTTCCTAGTTTATTCCCCGACGCTATTTTCGCTTCGTCGGTCAGCCGGTCACGTATTTCCTTGTTACAGCGGAGCCGTCCCATCAGCTTATGGGGTAACGTTCTTGGACCTAGTCACAATGGCAACTGATTTGAAAGTTTGAAAGTCTAACTCCGCTTCGACTGTCAATAGTAGATCGGCAAGTACGATCTCATCCATGGATTCGTATGAGCCGTGTATAGTAAAACCTCCAGGGCTCTCCAGGGCTACAGCACCAGTATTATTTTTCTTCATTTTGGGGGGGCTTACCCACTGAATGTGGACCCTCAAGTGCCCAGACAGCTAGAGTCCCAGACAGCTCCAGGGGCTAGATGAGGAAGTGGCGGACGGGCTAAAAAAATGAATTCATTAGCGGGGCAACAGCGCTGCGCAGCGCCTAGCCCCGGGCACTATCAAATTCTTCCACCGGACTCCTCAAATTTTTATTCACTTCAACTCAACTCAACTCAACTCCGAGTGAAACTTTTCTGAAAAGCACCTATTACTAGGTACCTAACTTTGGGGGTCAACATTACCCTGATTTCCTGCGAAGCAATGACCGCCGACCGGAGATGCTCATTTCGTCGGGGTATACGCCACTCGGGAAACACCTAACGGACATTCATTGTAGCAGTCGGCATTGGTTGGTTTGGCTGGCTGGCTGGACATGCTCGACAAGGCAAAATCGCATAGGTGCATATGGCGAGATTTGGTCCTTCGTTGATCTCAGCGTTTGCCAGCGAATCAATATAGGCAGGCTTCGAATCTATTGGTTCGCGGATGGCGGCGGCTCTTCGATCAACGACCTCGTACCTGCAGTGAAATACACCGGCAACTTCTACTACTATGTACGGCATGATGTTGCCGGGTCTCAGAGAGACCATGAGGACTACCTAGAAGGTCCTACCAATCCTAGTTGAATATTAGGTGGACCATCTCCCGTTCAGCTTTGTCCGAAAGGAGAAATTTACAATGGATTGCACCACCAGGAGTCCGTTTCGCAAAACCCCTGCCCTAGCTATATTGTTGTTTTTCAGCGACCAGGGAGCAAACTATGGGGTAATGGTTATGTACAGAAAACTCCTCTGCAGGTCTCATGATACCTTTACCCAAGCCCCGATTTCGTAACCGCTTTGTCCTTGAGAGCTTCTCTTAGCTAATTCCTAGCTAATGGGATCCATCACGCGGTTACCCCAGATTCCACTAACTTACCCTTAACTGCTAGGCGCCTTACGACATCGACGCTCAGACGATTGGATTTTCCAGTCTAAACAGTTCTAAAGAAATACCGAACATTTTCTAGCTAGTTTTGGCCCTTTCTGCCAGTCTGAGCAGAGAAAAAAAACATGTTGTCACCTCCATGCGACAAGCTACGCCGGCAAGCTCGCCTAGCGTCTCAGAGCTACAGTATGTCTTACCATGGACTTGGGGCCATGAAAAATTTTTCCAAAATGGAATTGTTTTCATTCTAGAATTAGAATAGGTACGTACATAGTAGATACGTATCGTGACCAGCTTTGTTCCTAAGAGGTCCTGTCCACGGGCGCCACGTGCAGGCAAACTGGAACGTTCTCGAGGCCGTGGTGTAACTATGACAAAGGGGTTACTCCCCGGTCATCGCGATCGAATACATAGGTATATTAACCTGAGCCCACCATCCCATCATCCGTTCCGAGTCAACTCTTGTACTTGGAACCTTGATCATCAACCGTCTAACGAAGATATAACCGCTTGTATCCACATATACTGTGATCTGATCGTCAACTATATCAACTTCACCGCCGAACAGGATATTCTGTAAACATGCCTAACTTCACCATCACCGAGCCTCACCCAACCATCCCGAAAAACTCATATGCCCACTCTGGACGGGGAGGTGCTGGCAATTACTTTCGTGCCCCAACCACCACACCCTCC
Source organism: Rostrohypoxylon terebratum (assembly GCA_022497145.1). Taxonomy (NCBI): domain Eukaryota; kingdom Fungi; phylum Ascomycota; class Sordariomycetes; order Xylariales; family Hypoxylaceae; genus Rostrohypoxylon; species Rostrohypoxylon terebratum. Next base: position 44,103 of record MU385939.1, on the reverse strand, counting down.
ACTGGTGTCGCGACGAGGCCGACGCAGGTTCCCAGTACATCATCCCGCTTCCATTCCGGACGAGGAGGTGCAGGTAACGCCCACGTAGCAGCTGAGAAGCCCGTCATGTCATTCGACGAGGAATTCGCCTCGAAGAGCCACATCGAGCAAAAGCCTGTAGGCTACGTCGGCCGGGGCGGAGCCGGGAACGTGTATGGAGCCAGCGGGCCGACGCTCACCACCCGCAAGGGTAGTGACGCCTCGAGCCAGCGCAGCTCGAGCAGCACTGGTAGCTTGTCCAACATATGGAGTCGCATAAGTCACCGGCACTAAGCAGCTACAGTGTAACCTCTCTCTCGTCTCAACGACGTCGACGGCGATGACTTGATGATTCAACACATCGCATACTACCACACTTCACACCACACTCTACATATTGCATACCAACTTCTCTCTACATTTCATCAAAGGCGAGCATGGCGCAGCGGAGTTCTTGTATACCATCATGCCTCATTCAGCGCATGATTTAGTATCAATGACCCAGGGAAAACGGCCTTAGGGATCACGGAAAAAAAGAAATAAAAAGTTTTGGGGGCCTCAGAGCAAACAGGAAAGCTCAAATCTTTGGTTTGGATCCTCGGGAAACGAGCGAAGCCGGGGAAACATCATTACCAAGTACCCAACGACACACACATACTTACACAACGAAGAAGTGTGTTCGATTCGCCTTTTCCCACCGGCTGGTAGAATCCGGGATGAAAGATATTTTCACACGCACACACCAATGGCGGGCGTTTGTTTCTGGTGAATTTTTTTGATGGATGACGTATATATACCCCCCGATGGCGATGTTTTGATTTGGAAAGATTATTGGGTTTATGAACCTTAGGAAGGCATATAGCATGGATTTGAATGAAAGAAATATTAGCGGTCGGTGTTTATCACCACTGCGAAGAACCCAATTTTTAGTCCCTAGATTTGACGTGTTCTTCGATACATAAGTTTGTGCCATGTTTCTATGATCAAGTAACCAGCTTATACCTTACATGGCGACCAGTGTACTCGTGTATCATAGCTTACCAAATTTGCAGACATTTATCTGTATCACCGTATCACCAGTTACACGATACGGGCTTCTATCGTGATCCCGTTGCATGATCTTCAACGCCTGGGTATCATTCATCTACGTAGATGACTTAGGTATTTCCGCCAATAATCTGACACACAAGCTGCCGGCGCCGACCTCTCCTTTCTGCCCCAGCCATCGACCTCCCTTCCCTGCCATTTTGAACATCTCGGAAACACCAGTAGCGAACTATCCGACAACTCCCCCCTCCTAAGCACTCCAAGCTGCCCTAGGTAAGTAATCAAGTCTAACGGGGTTCATGCTATGCTTCTGGATAATTCTGTCGTGCTCGTATCTATTGCATTCGGGATAGAAGATCGCCGACTTTCGTAATTCGTTGACCCCCTTCCCCCATGCCGCATTTGAGTGCGTGTTCGTTAAACATTCCGCCTCCCGTATTCATTCGAAAAGTAAGATACACAGAAGCTTATGTCAATTTCTTGTGGATGATGTCGGGATCCTCATGCCAGTCGTCGATGCTAACCCACATCTATTTCCTAGTTAGTATTTCATCTCCAGCTAGTTTTGGTATGCGAGGGGTAGAAGACGTACCTTTCTAAATGTACTTAATCCGGCCAAAATACTGCCTCCGATCCAAGTCGAGTACTTCCGCTCTGGCGGGGCGAAAATCTTGATTCGCATATCCTTGACAGCGAGCTTCTTGACTTCACTTAATAGACGGTCACCAAAACCTTTTGTCAGAGTACTGCCGCCAGACAAAACAATATTGGCGTAGAGAGCCTTTCTCAAATCCAGATCCGTCCTGTTTATGGCGTCCGTAACGATCTGCTGAATGCCGGGATACTCGAGGCCGATGATCTCGGGATCGAATAGGATCTCAGGGGCACGGAAACGCTCTTGGCCGACGCGTAGGCGGTTACCATCGGGAAGCACATATTCGGCGGTCTTGTTTTGGTCAAGCTTGGCACCCTGCCACTCCTTTTCCTCAGCTTTGGGGTTGAGGGCAACGTAGGAGACGGATTCTTTAATCAGACGGACGACCTCCTTCTCGGCACTCGTGTGGAAGACGTAGCCGCTCTTGCGTAGTAACGTCTGCATGTACTCGGTGACATCGCGGCCGGCGACGTCGATTCGGCGCATGGAGGACGGGATTGCGAAACCTTCATATACGGGCACCGCGTGGGAGACACCGTCGCCGGAGTCAAGCACACAACCTGTGGTGCGTCCGCTGGCGTAGAGGGATAGGACTGCTTGGATGGAAGTGTAGAGCGCGGGCACATTGAAGGTTTCGAAAAGGATCTGGGCTGCGGTATCGCGGTTCGCTCGCGGGTTGAGCGGAGGTTCTGTCAAGAGGACGGGATGCTGATCGGCGGGTTCACGTTAGCGTTATTTGCGGCTGAATAGGAACCAAATATACGCCCGCATATTTGCATCCATCCATATGTGTACATACCTCTTCACTCATAGTTTTTAGACCTTCGCTATAGACGTACTCCCATATCTTCTCCATGTCATCCCAATCCGTGACTATGCCGTGTTCTAAGGGATATCTGATCTTCAGAAGCCCCCTTAGCTCCGTCGCCGCTTTTTGGCCGATGAATACTTCGCCTTCTAACGCACCGGCTAACACACGGAGATGCTTTGGTCGGCCGACAAAGGAGGGAAAGTAACATTTCGGTAAGTCGTCTCCGGCGAAGCCCGCTCTGATGGTGCCAGAGCCATTATCCAGCACGATGGGCGCGTTGTGTAGTGAGTCTGTCATGGTTGACTTGGGTATCTGAACTGGTGTTCTCGTCTACCTATCCACTCCGGTCTCCCCTTTTTTATTTTAGTTTTTGATTTTGACCCTCTAATCTGTAACTTATGGCACTTTGGGTTTTGCGATGTTGGCTTGTTTTGTTTCGTTTCGTTTCTCAACCCGGGGTTGTTTCGCAGGCTTTCGCTTTCACAAAGTCGGTCAAAGTGGGTATTCCGTTTGTTATTGCACGCCACACCAAATATTTAGTCGATTTCTCAAGGGTATTATAAAATCAGAACAACGAACGAAAAAGAATGGCAAAATAGTAAGTCGTCAATTCGTAAACCCAAGAAGAAAGTCGCTCAGCTCAGATCGGCAGAAGGTGAACGATGGACGGAATAGTTGAAGCAAAGAAAGAAGTCGGCAAATTGACAGTTGAAGATTTAATAATAATAGATTAGACAATTTTGGCGAAGCTTCAAACTCAATTCCACGACGCGCCTGCCTTCCTTTAGATTGTCAGATTGTCAGGAGCTTCTGCAGGGGTCCGTGTCAAAATGATGGGAAGATATACATGGTCCAAGCTTTGAATCTAGTTGCGCATAGGCCACTTCTCAATTCTTCTATTCCCTGTCAGTTACACAAGCTTTCTAATATGTGGGGTTCCAAGGTTATCTTCATTCTCATATGCTGTAGTTCACTTCTTCATTCTTCGTTCTCTGTTCTCATACACTACTCGTTATACTCGTTCCAGCCTCTACCTGATATACCTTTTTATCCATTACAATTCATATATCTAATCCTCGTGCATGAATCCATGCAGAGTCTTGTTTCTGGCGATATAGCTGCGAATTCGCTTTCCGAAAATCCACAGTGGGATCGTGAACACATTGACGACAACAAAGACGCCACCAAGCACATTGAACACCTTGAGAGTACCGTCTCTTGCAAGCCAATCATTGACAAAATAGGTTAGACCAAAAGTAAGCAGGTTTCGGGCATTGATAGCCACGAACGCTGTAAGCCACGGCGGTTAGCATACGCTGGAAATCATCATTAATGGAAAATGGAAGTACCACACCTTCTTCGCTTAACTCTTTATGAGAATCGATAATATATCCAAATACACTCGCATTAGACAGAGCAAGGCTCATGTTCGCCAATCCAAAACACAAAACGGGTCCGGTCCAATGTGTTTGGTAGTGGACAGTCGCGCCAAATCCGAAGAAGCCCACGATCCCCACTAAGAACGAGATAATAATGGGCGGGAGCCGGAACTCCGGTTCGTAGATTCCGTGATTCTTCTTAGCCAAATACAAGCAAACCCAGTCGTTCATAGGACCGGAAATGACTTCTCCAATGAGGGTAAGGAGGAAAGGGGACAACGAAATCAATCCCGTCTCGGATACTGAAAAGTTATATGGCGGTGCGGTGAAGATGACAGCGTTCACGACGCTGAAGACGACTATCCAAGATAACGTTATACCATAAAGCAGAAATCCCCAGAGGACAGCCGGGTAGAAGAAAACTACCATTGGACGTAGGAAGATCTTCCAGAGCGGCGTGTCGGTATAGATACCACCCCAAGGCCTTAAGCTCTGTAGGTAAGACTCTTTACGTTCCGTCACCACTCCGGTTTCAACCGTTTCTGCTTTCGCGCTTTCATCTTGCCCAGATGGTGCCTCTTTCTTCTCTGAAGTATCTGTTTTCGTGTCTCGGTTAACGGCACCTTTAGCTGCTAGTTGCTGCTCATATGATTTCCTTCTATATGCTGTTTCGGGGACGAAGAGGACAACTAGGGGAAGTAGTGCAGCAAAAAGGATAGCACACCATATCAAAGTCCACTGCCAACCTTGGTCCTAGATATGTGTGAGCGAGTCGCCATCATAATTCTCAGAAAGACTTACCTGGATAATATAGCCGGCGATCAAAGCACCGCCGCTAATACCGCACAGCAAAAACATGTTCCATATCGCAATTCTCGTTGCACGCTGGTGCACGTAATATGTATCTGCGATCGTACATTGCACAAGCACTTCATACGGGGCCATGCCTAAACCACTCCAGATTCTACTACCCAAGAAGCTGTTGTAATCTTTCGCAAGAGCACCCCAGATACTTCCAGATAGCATGATGATACTCGACAAGATATATACCGGTCGCCTTCCAATCTTTTTAGCCAGAGGGTTGAAAATGAACAACGAGAGGCCGATCATCAACACAACCCACGCCGTCGCTTGCGATAGTGTGTTGACCGTTATCCCGAGCGCTGCGGAGATCTCGACGAAGCCCGGTGAAAGCATGGGGCCGTATGCGCCAACAACACCGGCAGAGAGGCCGACGATGACGAGAATAACATCTTTTCTCCATGTAGGCCACTAACAATTGTCAGTTTATGGTCTTCTGGTCTCTTCACGATCTACCACTCACGTTGAGAGGGTCATTGGGAGAATCGGTTGGTTGAGGGGCCAATATGATATGCGAATGCTTGCCGGTACCATGTTTGAGCAGATCTCGGGATATGTTTCGATATTCCTCTGGCACATCAGACTGATCGGCAAGTATGACTAAAGCTTCGGTTAGTATTTTCTGGTCATCTATTATTGCCTTGCAGGTATCGCCATACTTGTACCAGGAACATGGTCCATATACCTATCCTCAAGGATTCCCCAAGGCATTTTTTCAATCTATTTTAACACGAAGAATATTGATATTATCTATAACTTAATCAAAACAATCGTCGACGTCGCTCGCTCAAACGCGTCCGAGGGGACATCAGATTTGATATATGGCGACGAGAATTGGAGAAACCATTATTGATACATAAGCACTGACTACATATTCCTCCTTGTAGCCTTCCATGGTTGAGATGCCGGTATGGGCAAGGGTTTCAAATGACTCCTGCATGGAGGGTAGCATCGAGTCACCCTCGCCACCACTCACAGCGCAGTGAGCTCAGATCTTCGAGAATTCCGCACGATCTAAGCGTGATTAACAAATACTCCGCAAAACTAAAACTTGGGGAAATCGACCATGATAAGTTTCCCATGGGGAACTAGAAGAGTTCGTCGACTTCCCCGCGAATTCGGCAAAGGGAATTGTCTCGTTAGGCATTAGGCGTTAGGTGGCTATCCCCAAACATTTTTTGGGTCAGCCTCTCATTGGCAGTTGTTAGCGAGAGGCAGTTGTTAGCGAGAGGCTGTTCGACATTTCCTGGTTCTTTGAGCGACAGTCATCTTAATGTTTACTCATGGCTCCAATCAGCGATCCAGGGTCTCGATGTAACTGCCGACAATCCTCCTGGGGCTCGGATGCGGGGAACACAGGCTCTAATATGGCTACCTAGGTTGAAAGAGAAACTCAAAGCCTCGCGGAAAGTCAGAAATGCACTGGCAGAAGAACATATGCCGCCCTCCATATGCTGGTTCAGTTGTGGAGGAAGACAAGCTATCGCGGTTAGAATTGAATCTGGCCACGTAATTATTCCCGAGGGCAACTCATCACGGTATTCGGTACAAGAGTGTATACCGCGGATTCCGAGGGATTAAGAGAGCTTGAATATCGGTAGAAAATCAATAGGCAGGAATATACAACAGATTCAGGAAGATGGCTGATTCACAGAAACCTTCCCGAAGCGGCATCAAAGTAATCGTGGTGGGCACGGGCTTTGCGGGGTTGACCGCAGCTATTGAGTGTCAGCGCAAAGGTCACGATGTGCTGGTACTGGAGAAATTCCCAGAACTTAAGCTTCTAGGCGATATCATCTCTTTCGGACCTAATTCATCACGGCTGTTCTGCCGATGGCCGGGCGTCGCCGAGAAATTAGAGCCATTGAGCATGCGAGCTGACGCGATCACGCTGAAATCATGGAAAGGCGAGACGCTCTTCAAACAATACTGGGAAGGCGAAGATAAAGAATTCGGCATTCGCTTCGATGGTCATCGCGGCGAATTTCACAAGATTGTCTACGACCACGCGAAGGAGATCGGAGTCGAAATCCGGCTCGGCGCTCGCGTCGAGGACTACTTCGAAGACGATAAGCAGGCAGGCGTCGTGCTCGAAAACGGCGAGCGCATCACTGCCGACGTCGTGATCGCGGCCGAGGGCGTGCGGAGCAAGGGTCGCAAGATCGTGCTCGGGTTTGAGGACGCGCCGAAGCCTTCCGGATACGCCGTATACCGCAGCTGGTTCAGCGCCGACGAGATCGCCAAGGATCCTGATACCAAGTGGTTCACGGAGGGCGGCGACCAGCACGTCGCTTGGCTCGGACCAGACGTGCACTTCATCGCGGGATGCCTAAAAGGGGGCAAGGACTTCTCGTGGGTGTGCACACATAGGGACGAGGCCGACATCGAGGAGAGCTGGCAGCTCGAGGCGCCGCTAGAAGACGCGCGCAAGGTGCTAGAGGGTTGGGACCCGATCGTGCAGAAGATCCTAGACAAGACGCCGAGCCCGCTCATCGACTGGAAACTTGTCTACCGCGACCCCCTGCCCACGTGGATCTCGAAGGGCAGACGGATCGCGCTCGTCGGCGACGCGGCACACCCGTTCCTGCCCACGTCGATACAGGGTGCCTCGCAGGCGATGGAAGACGGCGTCACGATCGCGGTGTGTCTGCGCGAAAGCGGCGGCCCGGAACACGTGCAAGAGGCCGTCGCGGCGTTCGAGGCGATCCGGTACGAGCGCGTCAGGTCGGCGCAGAAGACGGGCGAGCAGACGAGGGATATCTGGCACAAGGCGGACTTCGAGGCCGCGAAGAAAAACCCCGAGAGCATGCGTCTGAGGCGCGAGGCTTGGCTGCTGGGCTTCGACGCGGAGAAGTACGCCGAGGAGAATTATGCGAGGACTGTGCAGGTGCTCAGGCGCACCGGGTTGCAGGATCTGAGCGAGGCTAGGAAGTTGCATGTGCCTGAGGCTACGAACGGGTACCTGGAGTACGGGGATGAGAAGGGCGTTGCTACTGCGGCTGATACTATTTCGGCCGAGGCTCACGCCGTGAATGGGACTGTCATCTCGTAACATGAAGTATCCGTATATGTACTAGGTATGCATGTTTCTAGTTATTCATATATACAAGGACATAGAGAAGAGGCTAGAGGTTATGAACAATCTTGTTTAAGATTTCCTAATTGAGGTAGCATATGCTGTGTTACTCCCTATGAGTATTCTCCTTTTTCTCTTCTACTACCCGCTCTCCTTCGAATCGACTGATTAAACCGGAACGCCCCCTATGTCGTGATATGTAAACCTGTCAGGTTTGTTCGGTAACCAAAAACGCCCGCCGAATGGTATTATATACAAGTTGTGTAATCGTCGCGACGAATGGTTTTTTTATGGTTTATGATGTGGTGTGTGGTATGTATGGTAGCTCATGGAAGTATGTGCATGAAGGTGAACATGATCCGGATTAGAACTGTCCCATGTGGCCGTCGAGGACGTAGCTGGATACTAGAGGCCAGGAAAGGAACGTGGCCATGAAGGGGAAGTATCTGTGTTGCCAGTCGTGTTAGCTAAGGTCTACCTGGCTCATGTGGTTAGGGGTAATAGGACTTACACAGAAGCGGCACCAAGACGTCCCCTGGCGATGCGGCCCCAGTCGGGGCGCTGGGAAGGTCCGGCTGAGGGGAGAGCTTCAATGCCTTCGACGATCCGTGTGGATTGTCGTAGGCCCTTGAAGGCTTGCCTGACGATGGCGGAGAGGGGAGCTTGAGCTCGGGCAGCGATGGCGGCCGACATTTTTATTGATTTATGTATGTATGTAAAGATGAGACGATATGGTCTAATAAGACAAGTGTCGAAATAGGCTTTTTGGAGATGAGATGATCGTAAGAGTTCGTAAGAGTCGAGATGTCTATGTTACTTCGAGCTCGGAGCGGAGATGTCTGTATGTATATACGAAATGTATATATATGCAATGAAGTTTATATTATATATGAAGAGTGAAGATGTCTATGTTGCTGTGATGACGAGAGACTCTTTTTTGCCTCACAGGGGAAGTTCATGGGTTCTCTTATACTACTAAGTAGGCTACATCACAGGCAAGACACTCGGTACGTCGGTCACCTAATCTTACTCACGACGATGGACACATTTCGCGGTCCGCCCCTTGGAGACAGTTCTAGAGGGCGCCGAACATACGAGACGACTCACGATCCGGGGTTAGCGGCGCAATCCAACGGCATGGTTTGGCAGGCGCCCATGACAGCATCCTGCGTCTCCTGGGACCTGACAGGTCTGACAGGCTAGCTTCAGCATAAAAAAGCTTACCTAGAGTCATTAAAGATATTTTCGCGCAAAAAGTCTGGTGAGCTGGAGCCTCGTCACGCCATGCGGCTGTTCGTAAGTGGTACGGAGCAAGGCGGCGAAAAGGGACCGGAGATGAGTGGTCGAGGCGGTCGAATTCTTACCGCATTGGGACAGAATAGAGACAGAAATCATACCGTTGGACTTCTGCTTATGGCATTCTGGCCTGCTGCGTCGTTCGATGCGAGGGTTGGGTGGTGTGATCGGAATGTGCCGATGGGGGCTGTGACGAACTGGATTTTACGCTGGACGACTTGGACCACTGGACGGCAGGACGGGTGCGAGGGAAAAAGCGGGGCGGGTTAAAGATGAACCCTTATGCCCTGGGTAATTGCAAAGGTTTTGATTGGCTAACGGAGGTGTGGAAGGTTTGGCTTAGATTAAAGCCACGTGACCTTCGTGCTCTGCAAGCTTTATTTTCCTTAGCTTGTCAATTTTAAATTTCCTCCCGCATATTAATTATTATCTTGTTTCTTGGACAAGACATTGACATTGTACGTACGAATGACGGTTGTGTGCAGTGCTACATTCGTCAGACTATATAATGGGAGCCGGGTCTTGTCTGCTTCCTTCTTACCTTTGACGTTTTCTTTTTGCCCTTCGGGTATTTTTCCGACTTGGAACGCGTCAAGCGATGAGGTTTTCAGGCCCTGAAGCTATGTACTGTAGCTCACTACTTGGATGGGGACAAGCTAGGACCAAGCTCTAGACCACTTGGATTCGGATTTCGCGAAATATTCGATCACGCCTTGTTTCTGCTCAGGGGAGAGCCGAGCGCGCTTCCGAGAAGATATGGGACTTTACTTGAGAATTTGATCATGACGATATTATCATATTTCGTCGTTGTCTTCGTCTTTCGTCTTCGAAATTCTACATTTGCCAAGGTAGAGTACGGCCGAGCTTGTTGGCTTCAGTAGGAACACTTGAAACGTCAGAGGGCTTAAGGAGTCATTAATTGGAACGTTCCATCAGCTGCTTACCTCTGCATCCTTCACGGCTAAGATACTAATGGCACTGGACAATCATCAATGAGCCTAGAGTAGGTGACAATCATAGGTCCATGGAAGGTAAGATAGCCTGGAAATTGATTATTCAGGCGTTGGCAAATACTAGGTACAGGCTAGCAGCACTGTCGCGGTCCTTGGGAATGGCAACGCCCCAGTCGCCAATAAAGCCGAGCCGACAACACTACCTTCTTAAATAAGCACCACCACCGCTTGCTAAAATAAGACACGATTTGTTTCTTGGTTTGGCCGGCGTGCTTACTTGAAATCCCAAGGACCTAGAAGGACTTTCACTATACCAGGTCTCTGGCCTCCGCGAAGACACCATACTGCCAAATTTGGATAGGTGCCCTTGACAACAGGGCCTTGCATACCTAGCTCTATCCTATTAAGCTCACGAGCCTCGTGATAGTCCGATTCCAGCTTCAAAAGGGCCTCGAGATGGAGATGTTGAGTATAGTGTAAGGATATGCCTCCGGTCAATGACCCTGCGCCTCCTGGAGCTTGGATACCATGAGGGCATATCAGAAGGCCCTTACGGCCAAGACAATTCCTATATTATAACCTATGCGAAGCCCAGGTGGAGATGAACATACATGTTATGCCATGATCTGCATCAGCTTCAAGTCGTAAGTTTTAGTCACGATGTTTTCTCGGATCCTCTTTACGGCGCTTGCGATTGCCGAATTAGTTTCAGCAACCCCGGTTCCTCCAGCCTCCCTTGAAAAACGATTGCCGGGCCGTGTGGTCAAGGCCGCCGATCCGGTGGTGATCGATACCAATTCCGAATATGTCAGGGTTAGCTTTATGAACGATGGTAGCCTGATCGGCGGCTATGTCGCTACAGATGGTAATGAACACGTTCTGCGAGTAGTGAGGTCCACAAACGGCGCCCAGTCTTGGGATTACCTCAGTGAAGTGTTCCGGGGTGAGGTTGCGACTCATGATATCAACAACGCGATGCCGCTGCAGTTGCCTAACGGTCGTATCTTATACGCTTACCGGAACCATGATCGCACTGGCGCCGATTGGCATTATACCTATTTCCGTATTTCCATCTCCTATTCAGATGACGGCGGCAAGTCTTTCAAGTATTTGTCTACTGTCGAGGAGCACGTCCCGTCCGGCGTCAATGGCCTTTAGGAGCCCTTCCTACGCATCGCAAAAGATGGATCCCTGCAGTGTTATTACTCTGCCGAGAACAGCGCTGGCGACCAGGACAATGTCATGAAATATTCCACAGATGGCGGATCAACTTGGTCAAACTGGATTGCTGTCTCTGGCGGTGATCGGACTTCTCGAGATGGCATGGTTGGCGTCGCGCCTATTGATGATAATGGAAATCTCATGTTAATTCTTATACTTTACCTTGCTGCCATGAGAGATACTAACGTCCCGAGTAGCGCCGTATTCGAGAATACCGAGGATGGGCCCTTCTGTATAGACTACGTACTCTCACACGATGACGGATTATCATGGGGTCAGCGCAACCGCCTATACATGGCGAGGAACGGCAAGCTAGCCGGAGCCCCGCAAGTGTATAACGTTTGGGGCACTCTCGTAGCGAGCTTCATGACAAACGAGGACGTTGACGGCACCAGCGGCTACGACGGCGCCCAAATGAAGGTCATCACCAGCGTCGATGGTGGGAACACCTGGTCTGCAAGTGTGGTTACTGGCGAAGCTGCATCCCACTGGCCTGGCATATTTAATCGTGATGCTACACACTTTTTAGCCTTGTACTCGAAAGATGGTCTCGGAGCTGTGAGTCAATTATATGAATTACAGAATTAGGGGGTTGGAGTTAGCTTCCGAGGCTTCGTTTGTGATACACATTTATCTTCGTTTTGTATATATTTTGTCCATATTTGGCGATCTTGATCCACCTAGACTACCTACTTTATGGCTTCTGCTAATCCTTTCTCGCATTATCCTTAAACCGCATCACCTCCATATGGATCGGCTACATCCCAAAATTCATTGTGCGATAAATGAAAAATCGTACTATACCTAGTAATGTCACCAGAGATTGATCAGCTTTAAATACGCAACCCTAAACTCGCCATCCAACCAATATTTCTTCTCCGAGTGAGACTCATGCAGCTGACATATTTGTCCAATTAGAGCTTTCTTGATTCTGCAACATATATTGCGACCCCACACATCACATCAAGATCTCCATTATTGAGACCTCAGTCTACGTGGCTATCTTTCTTAGGTTGGGAGCAATTATACGATTTTTTCTTACACTGGCTAGCCTCGAAGCGAAGGAGGTTTACTAAAACTTGAAATGTTATAACAAGAATGAATTCGATATTTTTTTAACTTCTAAACCACAACGCTAAGTGTGGGAGCTAATATGCTACCTATTCTCGTATTCTTGCCGTCTTAATATCAAAATAAAGCAAAAATGAAGATTTTTTTACGCTGAGAACAAAATCGTGTAACAAGGTCAACATAGATAATTCGATCTTTGCTTACCTGTGTATTTAGTCAAGGAAATGAAGGAAATAAAAAATCTCTCGTGATACGGTGGTGGTTGTGGTAGGTTCAATTTTATAATGAGATTACCTACCTATAATGAGTAAGTGTATAAGACACAGAAATAAATTTTGATTCGGTAATATACCTCACTCTTCCCTGAGCTTTAAAGGGTATTCTGGACCTTGCAGATGATTTGCAAATGGAAATATCTTTTCGGCAGAGGGGTTGTCATTGAAATGATAGAACGATGTTTGCGACGTCAAGCTATGAGACTGTGACTAAGGCTATGGGAATTAGCAAAATGGTCGAAGCGGATATAACCTTTGGGAAGCCATTTTGTTCAGTTGATCAGGCAGTTGGTAAGGCAAAGATAATGATTAAGTAATTCCACCAATAATGCTGACTTTGGGTTGTAAGATGTGTGAAATACCCAGTTGCCCCATAAAGATGCCCCATAAAGCAACATCCTGTTGGCTTGTCAAAGCCAAATTGTTATCACAAGATGGAATATCATGCATGTTGGAGGTAAGCGTATAATGCCAAGCCGTTGGAGTAGTACAATACAGACCAAGACGTGACCAGGCTAATTGTCTCTAACGGCCCCTATTCGTCAGTAATTGCAGTGGGTAATTGTATCCTAAGATCTCGATTCGCGCTCGATCCTTCCAAGGATATCAAACTTCTTATCTCGCCTTGTTTGAACTTAAAGTTCAACATAAACAGCGATCTCAGCCCGGTTTTCGAAAACTTACTGTGGAACAGAAACATTTATTCCATCTAATGAACAATTAAATAATTGCATAAGGGCATCATAAAACGGATCTTGAATGTGAAAGACCGTTGAAATAATATTCCGATAGCCGACTCTCTCCACGCAGCCCACGTCAAGGACGATGCACGGACCAATATTACCACCGACGCTAAAACGTTCCCATAATTTACTGCTACTACTAGTATTTCCAAGGTTACATACTATTTCTAAATTCTAATAAATTCCCCTTCTACGCGCCAACCATCTCATCTATCTCACCGGCACAACATTTCCTCGCCGAAGCAGCATACTAACTGGACTTGAAATCTCCGAGACGGCTACGATGTTGTGATAAAGCCTGTTGGATAAAGTCGAGGAAGCATTTGATAAATCTACGCGTCTCGCAATCAACACCGGCGCGATCTGATCTACATAATACTTTGTGTGTGTAGTCCCAATTCTACCAAACTAGTTTCGTCAATTCCGAATAATGACGACGGGGAAATCCTGCGACTATACTGGTCCGGAATCTTCGAGGGTATTGGTCATTTCGGGTGCGTATAGCTCATTTGGTTTTTTTCCCAACTTCCCCATGACGGGGTTTTGCTTTTATTTATTCGTGATATGGCTGGTCTGTGATGACCAAAAATGGTAAAAGGTCAGACTGCGTCCGGAACTTCTGGTTTTGAGCTCTATAACTTGCCTCAAACTTAACCTGGTTTCCCAGGCCTTCAAAATGCCCAATTCCGCACTGGACTCGCCACAACCAACGTATTGGCCTGTTTAGTGTCCGGGGATGTAAGGAAAAGAAGTTGCAGATCACAACTGCACGCTCCGCTATATAGGAGCCCAGCCTCGCATTGCCACTATGAGACAGGGCCAAAGGCTGCGCAGAACACCCGCGAACGCCATTTGGCGCTTAGAGGGATCATAACTTGAGCGCTGATTTGGGGCTCGAAACCGATGTTTTCCTGCAGGTTGATGACTGAAAATGAAAACTGAAAAGATCTGAGACCAGTCTATCATCCCCCAAACTACTACTAGGTTACTTAGTAATCTTCTGTTTTAAATTATCTCGCCTTAGTCTTCTTATCTAACACACACTATAGGACTTATTTTCTCATTGTCGGCGTGCATGTGCTGGGTATAATACATGATCGATAGATACAGTATCTTATATATAAGAACGACGTCGCCGTCGCCTTGATCATTGATACACGATCTCTGTTTTATAAGGAGGAACTATTTATTCATTATTTCTTCTTCGATTATTTTTTATACCTGCTACATAGGTAATCATAGCTTACACGTTTTGGTGTCAATTTCGATTGGTTGTTTCAGTAAGTGAGCACCTACCTATTATCCTATTATTCTATCCCTCCCCCTAAGCTCTTTCATTCTGATCAACAATTGATCTTATCTGCTTTTGTATTTGCTTCCAGTGGCCTGGTTCTTTCCTTATGTCCACCTACCAACTTAGTATACCCTACCTAGTGTCTTCCATTACCACTTAATTAGGTAATAAGTACACCTCATTTTGAAGGTTGCAACTTCCAATCTTGAACTTGAAGTGGCAGAGTGGTTGCCCCTCCTTCCTTACAGCATAATCAATGGTTCTACCATCGACAATATTACATAATTATTGACCTTTTATACTAGGTAGTCTAGTGAAATCAATGCGAGCTCTTTAAAGTCTCAATCAACGAGGCAAAACTTGGCTAAGATGACACCATTTCGACAACCCTCCAAGAAAAGAATTCCGTTATTACATCATCGTCTTCACGAGTCTGTGCAACTGCCTTCGCATTGGGGCTTCATTGAGCTTCCATCTTGCGAGACAGTCGGCTCGGACTAGGTGTGACTCCTTTTTACATTGAGTCATTTCTCTCTCTCTCGAGTTATGGGGGGTTATCGTCACTTTCTGCCCACGGAATGTCAGAACGGAGAATGCGATATCGATGTATTCAGAGAACTCTACTGTTCAAAGCATACAGGAGGCAAAGGCGTGCACCAGCCCGCAATGGTTAGCACACCTACTGCTACTACAAGTGAGTCTTTCTAAAGTGCCAGACATTGTATCGATCGTTCATGACCTAACATCCACCTAGCTACCATGGCTCCCCCGGATGAGAAGTTAGGAGACGCCATAACTGTGAAGCCACCTCTCCCGTCTTTGACATCCCCAAAAGAGAAGAACGAGAAAAAACAATTACCTAACAAAAAAACCGCTCGGAAGACCACAACCTCTTCCAAGCCAAAGAAAAGTCCTTCTATATCCCGAATCTCAGATTTCCATTCCTCTTTTGATCGCACATCTGCCAACAATGCCAATTCATCGGATCAACTGCCACCGAAGAAACCACGACTATTTGATGATGTAAGTGAATGGGGTCTAGCAAGCCGTCATTCCAGATCCTCATTCGAAGAGAGAATCCCCGATCTATCTTCCGGGTTCAGGCCTATGAAAACCGAGGAATGCGACCTCAGTTCCGCAGCGTCTGACTTTGCCCTTCGCCCAAGTAAGGAGAATCCAAAATCGCTGGGAATACCACCTAAGCCTAAGCCTCGCGAGGACCAAACATTTCCTTCCTTCAAAAGCTCACATAACCCACAAGTACCACCCAAACAAGACTCAAAGAAGAATGCGAGGATATGGGCAATTCCAACACACGGAGTTATTGACCTTACTCAAGATGATGAACCTCGGCCTCGACCTGCTAGCAGCGGTCGCCAAGGCCTGCAGACCGATATCCACAAAGTCCGTGAGCGCCCCACCACGGAGCCCCATCATCGTGTTGGGCATGTAATATCTAATCTACCGCATGAGGGAAAGTTTATAGAAGTACAAACGCTCAATGGAGGGAAAGCCAAGTCTGGCGGGAGCGTGGATGTCTCGAATGGGAACGAGCAACATAACAGTCGAAAACCAGACACAAATTTAAAAACTCATCCGCCTCCGAAAGACATTCCACCCCGACCCGTAAAAACGGTACTCCCTACGGATCCCCAACCCAGTCCTCAATTATCTCAACCTAAGTTCAACAACGAAAAGCAGAGCGCGCCCCAGCAGCACCAGAATTTTCCGCAGCTTAGTGAAAAGCCCGCAAATGTTTCTCGTCCAGATGGCTCTCTTAATAGCACACAGATACAGCAGCCCGTACCACAGAAGGGTTCAACGAGGCCAATGGCTCTTAGTCATAGCATTGACGCACACAATCCTCCAAAATCTACTACACCGGACCTATCTTCAATGCCGAATAAACCGAGTACTAATAAGCATCGTATCGAATCAGCATTCACATCTGGCGCACAGACAGATACTGATGTACGTAAAATAATTGAGGACTCACAGCCCGTTCATTTAACAAGGATAATCGATACCCCACGTGAGGGCCAGGTCAATCGTCTGGATACACTATTACTTCAACAAGAAGCTGCAGATACCGCAAGTCGCACACATCGTTCACAGAGCAAAGAGTCAAGTCTTTCCAAGACCCAGAGTATTTCCGAAACACAAGAGGCCGATTCACACACACCTTCAGCATCAAGCCAAAACGCCATGCTTATAACGCCACCGTTTATCGAATCTGCTAACGGTGCCGATATTCACAAGACAGAAAAGCTTGTTAGCGTCCCGGTTGGCGAACCCAGCCTGGGGGCTTTGATTCGGGAGCAAAGTTGGAAATGCTCAAAACCCGAAGAAAAGCGTCAGATACTGGTATCTAAGCACGACCCAGAGAAATTCGACTCGTACATCTATAGCAAGAGCAACGAGCCGTTTCGTCCTGGCTCCGCTTTGTTCGGCTTGCCTCCGTGGATGCAACCCACACGGCCAACTCGCCCAGCAACCCATTTTGCTCATATCGACCCGCGGATTCACTGGTCACATCCTCGTTCTGAAAAATGGCACATGAAGAAACAAAAGGAAATCCGTGCACGGGGGACTAGAAAAGATAACTTTGGCAAAGTCGCAGCCCGTGCCGCGAGACGAAAACGAGAAGAAGGATGCCATATGCCCCCATTACCTGACCGGGTAAAGAATAACCCCCAATGGTTGGCAGCTGTAGAGGAGCTGGATGAGATGGCGGAAGAATATCACGCACAGAAACGAGAGAAGCTTCGGGAACGCAAATTGCGTAAAGAACGGTGGAGTTACCCGAGGTCCGTTCAGCATGAAGAAACAGAAATAGAAAAGGAAAGCAATCCAGTCGACGAAGACGGCGACTGTGAGATGGGCGATGACCACCTCGATGAAAGCAGCGTTACTAAAACCCCGACACCCAACGGCTGGAGCCATGCCCAGGCGGCACAAGCGTAATCCGCCATCTACAGTTCTTAGCGGATGAAGTTCATTTGGATTTCACCCAAGGATTTATGAGATATAATCTCAACAGTGAGGATATTTGCATCATTTGCAGGTAAGCGAGGCGTTTTTGAGGAAAGGTACGCCTATTACGCTACCTAGGAGGGACAAACGCCTTTGCTTTTCGATACGTATGCTTCATTTAGGATCGCCTGATTGAATAAGATCGGGCGGCCGTGAGTTAGTAAACGAAATACGAGAAGCTTTGACTTATAGTGCAATACTAAAAATATACAAAAGTACTTAGTTATGAAGCTATCTGGAAATATATCTGATATGGTGCTTTCCCTCTATAATTCTCAAATTATTTCTAAATTTCTCCGTGACGGAAACATACATCAGGTAATTTCTATGATTTATCAATGGTAAGCAGGATTATACCATTTACTTTCGAGCGTAGAATGCTGATTCAGCTTTTGTACCACGCCAGATATCGGAATCATTTGTCATCAAAGTGATTATATAACGTTGCTTACCTGAGATTTTTATACGTAAAACCATATGTACCTTATGTAATACATACAGTACACTAAAGATATCAACCAAATCACTGTTGTTGATTTGGAGGTGAATTTCATGTGGTTTCATCATTTGTATGACGTTTATATGACGTAAGACTTTTATCTATGCTCTAAGTAATAAACTCTAGCTCTGACCAGAAACTGATTCATATAATACATAGAAAGGGAAGTTTTATCCCTTCCCTCTTTTCCGCGCCGTTACGTAATATCGTCAACACAGTTCCTACTAAGCCATAACCTCATCGTAAATCGTCTTTATTCATTTTCTCTATAACCGACCGAACTTTTCATATCCTGCCGCCAAGAGCACCAAATGGCATATACAACTCCCCATTCGTATATATCTGGTATATACGCACAGAGTTACCCAAGACTTCAAGTGCGATTCTGGGTATTTACTTCCTTTTTTATATCCAACCTCTAACTAAGTCCTGGCTGATTACCGGTTCGACTTCGAGAGCAAATTCAACGCGCTCCCCGCCAATATGAAACCCGCCTGGTCCTTACTAACCGCATGCTTAGTCTTGACCAAGAACTCCTCTCCTGTCTTATGTTTCTTAACCTTGAGCGAAACATCTCCCTTCCCCTCATTCATTAGCATATCGTACAATCCCACCGTCGAGACCTCATCTCCGGCATTGATCCTATCGTAATCGACCTCGTCGGCGAATGTTAGGGGTACGACACCTTGCTTCTTGAGGTTCGTCTCGTGGATACGCGCGAAGCTCTTGCACAGCACGATCTTGGCGCCGAGGTATCGAGGCTGCAGGGCGGCGTGTTCTCGCGCGCTGCCTTCGCCGTAGTTGTGCTCGGCCACTACGAGCCACGGGCGCGCGGCTTCCTTCCACCGCTTGCCTAGTTCGGGGATCGTGTGCTTGGAGCCATCGAGGTCATACGCAACATTGACTTCGCCGGTTTCCGCATTGGTCGCTGTGTTGAGCGTATTCTCGCTGATGTTAGGTAGGTGACCCTTGTACTTGAGCCATGGACCTGCTGCTGAGATGGTATCTGTCGTACATTTGCCTGTGATCTTCACTAGTACACGGAGACCGGATAGGTCTGAGTTGGGGAAGGGTTCGAAAGGTTCGAGGAGAGCTAGACGTTCTGAGGTAGGCGAGATGGCTACGGTGACGGACGGGTCGGGGGCTTGGGTGAGGGGGCGGAACTCTTCACGTGCTATCTCGAATGGTTTGGCCGGGATCTCGAGGCCCGAGGGAGGGGTAAAGCGGAATTCCTTGCCGGATGGAGTAGGGAGAGAGTCGGTCATAGGGTTGAAGGTGGTGGTGCCGGCAAAAGTCATAGCTGTGACTATTTCGGGTGATGCGAGGAAGTTCATGGTGTCGAGATTGCCGTCATTGCGGCCGCGGAAGTTACGGTTAAAAGAAGTGAGAATAGCATTGGGTGTGCCTTTTTCGACACCGTCACGTCGTTTCCATTGGCCGATACAGGGACCGCAGGCGTTCGATAGAACTGTACCTCCTGCTTGCTTGAAAGTCTCCAGAGGTCCGTCTCTTCGTAGGGTCTCTCGGATTTGGTCGCTGCCAGGGGTGATATAGAAATCGGACGTCGGCCTAAGACCTGCTTCCATAGCTTCCCGAACCATGCCCTCCACACGTGTCATATCTTCGTATGAGCTGTTCGTACAGCTACCAATTAGACCCGCCGAGAGCTTCTCGGGCCAATTCTCTTCCTGTACGGTTTGCTTGAATTGAGAAAGTGGCGTAGAGAGATCAGGGGTGAAGGGTCCATTGATGTGGGGCTCCAATGTGGATAGGTCGATAATAATGATCTCGTCGTATTTCGCACCCGGATCGGCCTTAAGCTGAATGATGTCGGAGAACTTCTTGGCTTCTGCAGCAACGTCGTGACGATGCGTAGCCTCTAGATATCGCAAATGGGCTGGACTAAAGGGGAAAATGGAAGTTGTAGCGCCGACCTCAGCTCCTAATTATATTGTTAGTAAGACATTTACAGCACGTTATCCCATTCAAGGGGATGAACCAACCCATATTGCAAGCGGTAGCCATGCCCGTGCAGCTCAGCGTTTCGACACCTGGTCCGAAATACTCGATAATGAAGCCGGTACCACCACGGACTGTAAGCTGGCCGGCGAGGTGGAGAATAACATCCTTGGGGGAGGCCCAGCCGTTGAGCTTTCCCTTCAATTCCACACCTAGAATCTTGGGGGCCTTTAACTCCCACGGCGCACCGACAAGAGCTTCGACGGCATCCGCGCCACCGACACCGATCGCGATCGTCGAAAGGCCTCCGGCGTTGGGAGTGTGACTGTCGGTTCCAAGCATCATTAAACCCGGAGCAGCGTAATTCTCCAAGACACTTTGGTGAATAATGCCAGCTCCGGGAGGCCAAAACTCGATTCCATATTTCTTGGCGGCGGACTCTAGGAAGTCGAATACCTCTTGATTGACCTTGATTCCTGCTTCTAAATCGTCCTTGGCGCCTCGCTCGCCCACAATTAAGTGATCACAATGTATGCTGGCCGGTATAGCTGTGGATGGTAGGTTACATGTCATGAATTGCAAGAGGGCCATTTGCGCCGAGGCATCCTGCATAGCAACTCGATCGGGCTTGAGCTTCAGGTTTGCCGTTCCTCGAATATTCCGTCCACCGTTTGTGTTGGTCAATAAAGACTCTTCGGCATTGTCGAGATGGCTGTAGAGAATTTTCTCGGCCAAGGTCAGGGCTGTGCCCTTTCCTAGAGCCTCCTTGACTTTTTCATAGTTCTTAACTAGTTTGAGGTACGGTGGTATTCGCGGATTCGAATTGTCAAATGCGGGTGTCGCAAAGGATCGTGATCGCGGGAGACGGGCTTGGCGACTGCGGGCGATGAGGCCCTACAAGAGGAAGAGGAATTAATCTTTGATGATGTAGACTGTAGACGGGATGTGAACTGCACTTACTTGAAGGTTCGTGCCCTGACGGCACAAGAGATTAGCTGCCCTCATCCTTCTCGATTGGCATCCCAGGACAACTAGCAAATGGCACGCGATGAATAATTGATCACAGAAAAAAAAAAGTTGGACAATGGATATAGCGATTGACAATAGAATAAATGTGATTGGGCCACTAGAAAAAAATTGGTGCGATGCCGGAGGTGGGATGGTATAGGTACCTACCAGGTCCTACCTAGCGGGTCCTTGCAAAATCTGGGGTACAGAAGGTGTAATCCAGATGTACGGTGCCTATTTCATCGTGACTTCCGCTGAAAAGAAAGCAACGACCAAAGAATGAGACAAATGCCGAACCCTATCGTCAAGAAAGTTAATTTCTCAGTATATGAGTGTACTCGATGAATCGGGCTATCAGTTTTATGATTACCTAATGTTCTTAGATTAACGGTTTAATCTTCGTTCTGGAAGTATTGGATGTTATATGTGAGACTGTGAGTTACTAACAGCTTGTAATTTAGGTACAATACAATACCCATTCCATCGCACAGGACGCTGGGACAGCCAAACAGGCCCCAGCAAGCCCTAAAATAAATGTATGGCGCACTACATCCCTATAAGCAGACCTTGTAGCGTACAGAACCTCGGGGGAATTAACTAGCCACTGTATATCGTAGCATAGCGCTATCAAGACCGCCAATCAAGAGATTCTGGCCAATTCAACAGCACCAACAGCGCTACGCAACCTCAGTCAGTACACAGTACACAAACAAAAAAAGGGACGGGAAAGTAATTGTCTCCCAGTACATCCATATCCCACGAGATGAAACGAAAACACAGCAATTGCTATTTTCCAATTATGATCGAATGTCCATGATGGGTTTTAGATGCATATCATTTCCTGTTGCGACATCTTCTGGCCTTGGCCAGTGACAACAAGATAGGCAGTCTGGCAGTCCACTCCACTGTTGGGGTGCTGAGCCCTACAAGTGGCACTTTGTCGACAGTAACGATCTGCCCAGTTATCGCAAGAGCCCCCCGGAGCAGGCAATGTACGCCGAAAGATGAGCATAGGGGATACCAGAGCTGAGGCACACATTGCGAATCCGACCGCATTTACATTGGCGACCGGATACATGAAAGGTGAACTGTCGCCAATGAGAATGACTTACTCTCAAATAGGGTATAATGACTTGATTTCAGTTGTAATATGAGGTATTGCAACACTGATGATGTTGATGTCTAGTCCGAATAAAAAGATGCTAAACACAGGCTTCCTATGACGGTTGCGAGGCGCCACGAGTTCAAATAACTGCCTATTATATGGGGCTAGCTAATAGCTGAAGATGAACTGCTATGAACCATACTGGAGAAAATCTCGTGCAAGTATGAAATATTCAAAAGACTCGAGAGCTCCTGTTGAAAACGAGAGGAACCACATAGCCACACTGGTCCTGTTACCTACCAAATGAATCGTTATGACAGTTCTAGATAATTGTTACGCCAGGAGACGCCCCAACTTGTAGTTTGTTGGCGAACTAGAAGTCCCTTTTGCGGAGAAAGCGCTAGGTGATGAAAGATTCAACGTCTCCATAGGACCATAGGTAGACTGAGGGCTCCCTAAGGTTACGGGTGACCAAAGGGCTTTAGTGGAGGACGCCCTATAATTATAGCGCTACTAGTCCTACAATTATCAGCACAGCCCTGATTAGAGGCAACTGGGTGGATGATTACAGGAACGAAGGCTTGCTCGGCTTCTGAAGCTTCGGCTCCATCTCTGTGCGGCGCCAGAATACCCATAACTCAGCTTAGGCATAAATTGTACGACGTACATGCTGTCGTTAGCGAGTACTCCAAGAAACCTTTCGACCGCAGCAGCCTCAAACTTAAAGACATGACAGAGCAACTACATAAGATCTCGCAGGATGCTGACTCGTTGCTCGCCAGTGCTGAGATGGGATCTATGGTAGCCATCCACAGTGAAAACAGCCGGATGACCTTGCAAAAGGAGCTTGGAGCAAGCACTGCCTTCGCAAATAGTAATGATGGTGATGCATTGGCATATCTTGTGCAGTCACTCGAGGCTCAAAAGCGATGGATATCAAGCTATCAATCGCGCAAAGACATCGCCATGAATCTAGTATTCAATCTTGTGACCCAGCAAGATAGCGAAACGAGTACAGACATCGCGCGGGATACGAAAGAGGACAGCGCCAGTATGAAGGTCATAGCCGTTCTGACAATGATCTTCCTACCTGCGACAGCAGTTTCTGGGTTTTTCGGAATCCATTTGGCTTTCTTTTCCACTTCATCAGATGGCGTGTTTGTCAGCTCTAAGGCGGTGTGGCTCTTCGTTGCAATCACAATGCCATTAACTATTTTGATTTTCATCTTGTGGATATAATTTTGATCGCTGGATCAGTCGTGCGAATTATCATTCAGGATCGACAGGTCTTCAACCATAGCATCAAAAATCAAAATGCTATCCACGTAATGTTGAAAGCTCTTTTCAGACACGCGAAGACAGTGTTGACGGGAAAAGACTGTTCCTCATTATACACCTACCATGTTCGTTACAGGCAATTTATGTTATCACCATTGCTACTATCGAGTTTTTGTGGAAGACGCAATAACTATTATGAATATTATGTAATCATACACAAAAAAATAAAATAAAAAAACAATCCCCAAGAAGTTGTTTCGAATGCTTGAGCTCCAGCATGTGTTATCAACGGGCTACCTAATGACGCAACATGCGCGCTAATTTATTACTCAACAAGTCCTTGGAAGAATGTTAGAAAATATGCTCCCTGTGTTGCTATATAACCTTACTGTAAAGGTGGGGGCTTTGGACGAGATTACCTCAGCAAGGTGCTGCTACTGGTATATAGATATAGGTACGTACAAGGCTTATAAATTTCTGCTTACATCCATTCAGAATACTTCTTACAGCTGATAGCAACCTTCGCATGTAGTCAAATGGAACTCGTAGCTATAGCAAATATATTGAGGACTGTTATATTGGTAGTGACATGTGGTTGGGCCAATCATGAACCCCCATTTACCCCTATTACTCGGAGAACAAGTACTCAGAACCCTAACCCTAGCCCCAGGGATATCAAATTACTAAGCTGTATGACCTAAGCATACCCAGCTTACCTAATTATCCTTCATCTTGAGTCTGTGTTGCGATAAAGATGTGAGGAGTTCGAATGAAACTCGGTTTTTGGTATACATAGGCCCTTATATTTGATAGGTTTTAATGAATCATGATATCAAAGGGTTAAGAAGGATATCTCAGGTGCTTATTGTGTTCCTGTTAAATATTGCACCAGTTTTACAAGCAAACACTAACAGCATGTGATACTCTCATTTTTGTCTGCTGACATAATAGAAAAAGCGCCAGGTTCGGTCGATTATGTAATGGCCAAGCATAAGTGGGCTTGGGCTGTGCGTTGAATAAAATTACAAGACTTTGACCTCTCCATCCTAGACATCGTGAAGTCCGTTTCCATAGAATTCGGGTTAGGTAAGGCCGGTCTTGATCACAGGTTTATTACCGAATGTTTTCCCGTAGTTTGAAAAACCTCCTCATTACCCTTACCCTTGCCACGCCAAGCCGTCGTATTCTGGAGTAGGCCATGGTGAAATTAAGGCGAACTCGCCGGCTACCGCCAAGTGAACACCCCACAATCTCCGCAATTTCACCCCGGCCTTAACCTTTTCCCTGGGTCCAGTCATATCGTGGAGTAGGGAAAACCGGAGGCTAACCACGTGTGCCGAGACGACGACCTGTGACGCTACCTTAAGTATACGCCGACGGAAGGGCCGACGACCTCAATCCAGTATCGACTGACCGTCACCATGATCTTCTGACCTGTAGAATTTGGCTTCTTGGGCAACACGCAGTTATCCTTGTTTTGGCGCCTCGTTAGCCTCCGATGTCGTGCTATAATAAATAATAAGAGGAGGGCTTCGCATGTCGATCGTCAGAGTTGTTCGGGTCATGGAATAGACGGTTCAAAGTTTTATTCAAATCTCCTTGCCCTGCCCCAAAACACAATGGGTTCACAGAATAATCCGTCTCGGGCTTTGCTCGCCTTCCTAGCTCTGTCGGCATGGCCGCTGAACAGCTTCTGTCTCGGGGCATCCCACATACCCCACAGATCTCTTCTCGGCCGAGCTTCAAACGACAGTGAATCGCTTCCAGGCTACCGGAATTCCTCACTATGCGTCGACGATAGGGTTGAGGACCTCATCCAACGCATGACGCTGGAGGAGAAGGTCGGCCAGATGTTCCACGCGATGCTGTACCCCGGCCCCAACGGCACGCTAGACCAAGGCGACGCGGCGGCCTACCGGAATAGCACGGACTTCATGATTGGTGAGCAACTACTGACGCACTTCAATCTCGTCGGCGACATCACCGACGCGAAAGAGACTGCCGAATTTTACAATCTGGTACAGAAGCGGGCTCAGGAGACTCGTCTTGGCATCCCTGTCACCCTATCATCCGATCCTCGACACGCGTTTACTGAAAACGTCGGCACTGGATTCAGTGCGGGACGTTTCTCCCAATGGCCTGAGACCCTCGGGTTTGCCGCGCTACGGGACGCGGATCTAGTCCGGAAGTTCGCCGAGATCGCTCGTGAAGAGTATCTCGCCGTCGGCCTCCGCGCTGCGTTGCACCCGCAAGTCGATGTGTCCACTGAGCCACGCTGGGCGCGTATCTCTGGCACCTTTGGTGAGAACGCCGAGTTGACCGCCGAGCTCCTCACCGCGTACATCAAGGGCTTCCAAGGCGACAAGATCGGCCCGTACTCCGTAAGTACGGTAACAAAGCACTTTCCCGGCGGCGGCCCGATGCAGAATGGCGAGGACTCGCACTTCACCTACGGCAAGAACGAGACCTACCCCGGGAACAACCTCGAATACCACCTAATCCCCTTCCGAGCCGCCATCGCCGCCGGCGCGCGACAGATAATGCCGTACTACAGCCGTCCAATAGACACCCAATTCGAGCCAGTTGGCTTCTCCTTCAATAAGGGGATCGTCACGGACCTACTCAGGAACGAGCTCGGCTTCGAAGGCATCGTCGTCACCGACTGGGGCCTAATCACCGACACCTGGATCCGGGGGCAATACATGCCGGCACGCGCGTGGGGCGTAGAAACGCTGTCGGAGCTCGAGCGCGCGGCGCGCATCATGGAAGCCGGGTGCGACCAATTCGGCGGGGAAACGCGTCCGGAGCTGATCGTGCAGCTCGTGCAGACAGGCGTCGTATCCGAGTCCCGCATCGACGTGTCCGTGCGCAAGCTGCTCCGCGAGAAGTTCCTGCTCGGACTCTTCGACAACCCGTTCGTGGACCCGGACGCCGCTGCGCGCGTCGTCGGGAACGAGTACTTCGTGCGGCTGGGCAATGAGGCGCAGAGGCGCGCGTACACGCTCCTCAAGAACGGGGGGAATACTCTGCCGCTGCGCAACCTGAGCCCGCTGACGAAGTTCTATGTTGAGGGTATCAATGCGACGTACATTACCTCGCGCAATTACAGGGTTGTGACGAGCCTCGAGGAAGCCGATTACGCTCTTCTGCGTCTGGAGGCGCCGTATGAGCCGCGTCCTGGCGGTTTCGAGTCCATGTTCCACGCGGGTTCGCTCGAGTTCTCTGCTGAGGAGAAGAAGCGACAAGCTGCTATCTACGCGGCTGGGGTTCCGACAATTGTCGATCTGAAGCTTGACAGGCCGGTGGCGGTGCCGGAAATAGCGGAAGGGGCCACGGCACTGCTAGCTAGCTTCGGTAGCGGCCCGGATGCGTTCCTCGATGTAGTGTTTGGGTTAGCCGAGCCTGAGGGAAAGTTGCCTTACGACTTACCACGATCTAACGAAGCTGTCGAAGCGGGAATGGAGGATGTGCCGTTCGACACTAGAGATCCGGTCTATAAGTATGGGCATGGTCTAAGGTACGCCAGTCGGTGCGGCGAGAGCAGTGGATCTTCGAACAAATGTGTATTTGTTCAAACCTACTAATGTTAGAGCTCTAAAGCTTGAATCATATCCTCAAGCCCCTAATCACTGAATCATATAATAAATGGTAATGAAAGGAATCATTATTCTACCTAGTTTGAATGCCAGACATTTATCTCCTCACTCCGCCCTGCCAGACTATAGAGATCGGTATCGGCGTTCAACAGATACGGAGAAAATACGTAAAATCCCCTCGCAATAGCCATAGAAATCTTTTTACAGTGAAACCTTTTTTCAGTATGGCCTTAATTCCCGGGGTTACACATCTGAATCTTAAGGTGAGATTTCCATGATGGTGCCGTCGTTGTTGTCCGTCTCGTCCACATCATCCTCGCCTGCACCCTGGCCCTCATCCTGGCCCCCACCCTCGCCATCATCCTACCCGCCGGCCTCACTTATCATATACATCTCGTCCTCACGTGCTTCGGGGTCAGGAGTCGGCTCGCTTGCGATAATAATCTCCAGATCAAGTGCAAGCTCGTACGCGGACATCTTCCAAATCTTGATGACCGAATCGCTCGGCTCGTATTCCGGATTGCTAAACCAAGAGGCTGTAGCCTTCCTACCTTCGGAGACCTCGAAGACGAATTGATGTTGGGTACGTTCTCTTCCAGGCTTCACTGCCATATAATTGGTTGCCTGGATCATGATGTACCGAATCTTCGGCATCCCTTCCACGGCTTTCCCGAGAGCCGCGTATATCTCGTCCATGGGTCCTTGCATCGGCGCGTGGCGCCACATATCCCACTTGTCGTCCTCCTGGCCGCGGATCTCGTCCGGCTGGGGACACAGATCGATGTAGGTACCGTTTCGCCTGGGACCTGCGACCCAGTCTCGGTCGAACACCCACTCTCCGTGGGGAGTGACGGGATGGAAAGTAAGACCCAGCTCTTCGAGAGATTCGAACTGCGGTCCCGTTGTTGGTTCGGATGGAAACTTCGGCCAGAAGAGCTCGGGAGATGCCAATACGCCTGTGACGTGTACTATCGTCGTCTTTTGGAATACCTTCCTGATTGCGCTTGAGACTGGATCTTCTTCCTCTGCTTGATAAAGAACGGGCGGCCGGCAACTGTGATCAAACGGGGAGGAGTACTCCACGCCTAAGTTGAATTGTTCCAAGCTCGGAAGACCGTTAATTGCATCGGCCAAATCTGGGCGACGGCCCGTTAGCATAAGAAAGTAACTAAAGGGGGGGGGGGGGGGGGGTGTCGAGGATAGACTAGAGAATTCAATCACTTACTTTGACGACGTGCCAGTCTCAAGGAAATGTCCTTCTTTTCAGTATCGCCAAATGCCCAGGCAACGGCTTTCAATGTTTTTGAGTTTATGAGCGCGGTGATGCGACCTAGGGCTCTAGGGTCGATGTTTCTTCGGAAGAAGAGCGTAGTGAATGCGATTTGGGAGATGGGAACATGCTCGATAGAGGGGAGAATCACATTACCCAGATGAAGTAAGGAACGGTGGTATCTCCAAATCTGAACGTCATTTCTGGCGAAACTGGGTCCGTACTTCATTAGCATAGTACTATAATCCTCGAGTTCAATATCCGTCGCTGAATGGGACTGGATGAACACGCCCACGGGCGCCGGCATTCTGGACGCGGATGTATCTCGCACCGGCCATTGCGAAAGGAAAATGAATATACGCGCGATGCCGATAGAGAACACGCCCGAGTTATGTTCCTGTTCTTCGGGGGTCTCCAGTCGAGAAACAGGTTCGCCGTAATAGGGACGTAGAGCAATGTTGAATCGTAGGGTCTGAATATGCGACCATCTAGAATATCGGCTGAGGATGAAAGGAGCCTTTGGAAGGTCATCGATCTCTAGATTAATGGATCTGAATGTGATCCTCTCGACAGCTTGTCGGAACTTGGAAGATACGACCGCATAACGCGCTACAGCTTTTTTGTGTAAGTCCTGGAATTGGGGGTCGTGAGAATTTTGAGAGACGAGAAAGATGATTTTTTCCAGGATGGGTTGAGGAAGTTTATCCATGATGGAATACGTAGTAGGTATTTGTGATAGATTGTCGTCAATATTCGTAGGTAGGGTCCGTAGGGAACGTAGTCCTACGAGGAAGATATGGAGAGAAAAATGACAACGTGGAGAAAAATAGTGAGTTTGATGTGGATAGCTGATGTCGTTAAGGATATAGACAAAGTGAGAATTTGCGTTGCAAGATTTGGCTTGACTTGAAAATCGGGTGTGAAGAGTTTGGGTGGAGGAAAAACTTTTTTGAATGAACGGTGCCAATATATATCATTTTGTTTTCCTTTAGGCGACGCGACTTCCCAAGCTCGCCGCCGCAGATACAGAACAGGGAAAGAAACGACATGGGAGGTTGGATTAAATTGGCCATCCCACTGGTGCTGAAGTGAAAGGGCTCCTCAGACGGCTGTCACACATCGGACAAAAAATTGATTTTGACAGGTGAGTTTGACGACGACCAGACGAACAGGCAGTCACGCAGCAGAGAGACGAGTATGACCACACGATATATATATTGGTAGTCGAGACGTACTTGAAAAATCAGGCTGGTCACTCCATATGGAAAATGGCCGTCTATGGATAGTAATTGCCCCATTTGACGGCGACAACAAAGGATAATACTAGGTACGCAACTTCACATCATCACTTTACGCATGTGAATAATACTGTTATCCTATCGGTACCTAGGACCTAGGTAAGGGGAAAACTCCATAGTAATTACCCTCAACTGATATTTAGAGGAGTACCTAGGTATAACAATGTGCCTACGTTAGGTGTTCAGCATGAATTCTAACCGCCACAATAATATGGATGCCTTTCGATTCATATCATCTCAGCTAGGGTATGGCTATGGTTACAGCCATGACTCATGATTGTAATATACTATCTGAGTAAGGCAAACGTTGGCAATGCGTTCCTTGCTTGATAACCTGAAAATCAAACCGATGCTTCGAATTTAAATTGTAGTAGATCTTCTAGTATACTGATGTGCAGACTTTTGCAACGCCTATTATAACCAAACTATCAAAGACGTCGCTCTATAGTGAGGCTCGTTAATCCTACCCAACGGTACGCATTCTTTCGTATGCTGGCCCACTTGCTATCTACTGGGCTACCACATGCAGAGGGTTGGTACGTAAAGCTATCAAATTCAACTACCTGAATAAGTACTTAGCCTAGGGTAGTTTGCACTTCGGGTTTAAGTAGCCTACCAACGGTTCCCGTCCTACAAGAGGACATCCTTTCTAGTTACCTTCCTACTTACTCAAGGAGTTGTTTGGTGAAAACTCCAGTTGGATCCCACGTCTTCTTCAGCATTTTGAGCTTCTCGAGCTTACCGACACCTCTGTAGCGCAACTCGATCGGACCTGTGCGAGTGCCGTTCTGAAAGTCCGCATACTCTGACCGGTCAGGTCCTCGCATGATTGCGATGGACTGATCATTGAAGTCGTCCACCTTTTGGCGATTAGCGGGGTCTGTATGCCAGATAAGATTGTTTCTTTTGAGACGTTCTGTTAGATGAATCTGGAACTCGGAATTGTTAAGTTTTTAAGGGTACTAATCAGCACTCACTGCCAATATCTAATGTCATGGAGAGACATGGCTGATTCAAAACCTGGCGCCTTCGGGGGGCGAGAATCCCACTGGAAATTGAAAGCTGTGTTGATGGCGTCGGGACATTCAGCTACTAGTTCTTTCCATACGTCAATAGTTTTGACAAACCCATCCACGTCGAAACGCCTCAGTCCAACCACGCCGAATCGCTTGAAATCTCCCTTGGCACCGATGGCTTCGCGGCCGTCGCTGGTGTTCTGGATAGGTACTGCTCCACCCCTAGCCACGAGAGGCTTCAGATCATACAATGGTTTGTAAGCGCGTTCCGCGTCATCGGGATTGCCTATGTATCTCGCCGCGATGACTATGGCTGGATTCCGTGCTGGCGGCGAGCTTGGACCATCATAAGACCAGCTGTAGCATAACTTGCGTCGTCCATTAGTTTCTCCATGACCAATGCCACCTCTCTAGCACGGTCAAGAGGAAATACGAAAGCTCCAGCCCAGATAACTCCTTGATCGTTACCAAGTTCAGTTAGCGGAGTAGCTTTAATGGTTAGTTGAGTGATGAGCCCGAAGAATTGGCCTGCACCCCGGATGGCGTAAAGCAAATCCGGCTCTGTTTCTTCGGTGACTTCGACCAACTTTCCCCGCGCATCTATCATGCGAGCTGCTATGATCTGGTCCGAACCATAACCAGTGATTGAAGTGGTAATTGATGCGCCCCCGCCAAGAAAATAGGGGATGGCACCAACGGTGTTTCCATTTCCTAAGGCTACAGTTCGGATTAGATGGGCTACCAAGAGTCGCGCACCGGATTAAGGATCTTTCTTACCTGTGAAAAAACCCGCATTAGCTAAGGCGACAGCTACTTCCTTGGATAAGATACTCCCTTTAAGCACGGCTTTTTTCGCCTGGGCGTCGATTTCGATCCCGGAATATTTACTAAGGTTGATAACGATTCCATGGTCGCCAATTGTCGACCACTCGCTATGACCTCCACTTCTAGTAACGAAAGGGACCGATGATTTAACGGCCCATTCAACCTACATATATATATGGAAAATGAGCAATGAGTTATAAGTACCTAACTTCAAGGGTCAGGCATCAGCACCGTCTTTTGGATTTGTTCTTCAGAAACGGGGAGCACGATTGCTCCGGGGATCTGGCGGTCGATATCAGACCATCGTTTAGCGTACTCTTGGAAGCGTGCGCTATCCTTTTCCACGAGGATCTCAAGACTGGGACCGATCTGGACCTGCAGCTCGGCGAGCAGAGTGGAAGAGAGCTTGCTTGCCATTGTCGTCTTGGATATACAACTGAGATTTCAGTTTCTAAAATGTAGATAATTTGAGATTGCTTTCGCAATGTGTTTTTTTTTTCCTGGCGTTGATATTAAAATAGTTGGCAGCGGTTGGTTGCCTTCACCCCGTCACCCCGTCACCCCATCATGTCCCTGTGGTATAACTCCGCATTGCCCCCGACGTACGGCGTTTAGGAGAGGAGCCCACTGCTGACTGAGCGAATGTCGTACTACCAACTGCAGCTGTATGTTGGTAAGCCCAAGTATATCCCCTCTGTGAGATCTTTTCTTGTCTGGTGTGATAGGATTGGGGAGGAGACAATAGGGAGCTCCGGAGCTGGAAAATTAGGAAGGTCGGACTTAACTTGGCGGATATAGGGGAGTACTGACAGCCCTGGAGGATAGCCACATGGCTTAAAATGTCCCACACATGGATCTAACAGCGCACTCCGCAATTCACACTTCATCTGAACATCACAGATCTGACCTCTCGACAAAACACACAACATAGACAACATACGTAAAGTCATTAAGTCAGTTCACTAACGAGCCTATTAAGAGAAAATCATTCATAAGTCATAAACCATCTCACCGCTGCCGCCGTCCTCATCAACCTTCATGAACTTGAAATTCTATACCATGGTCTGTGGACCGTGAACTCGTCAACTCATCAGCAAGGAAATTAGAAAGAAAAAGCGTAAATCATTGCACTGCAGCGTATCTCGTCACCATTATCCCCCCCCACCGCCTATCCCCTCTTCCCTCGATCATTAGGTGAGTATCCGTAGGTTATTTCAATGTGAGCAAGGAGAAACCGGTCAGATATCCCGTAGCGCGTTCTCCAGCACCCCCATCAACCCGCCCCCAGGTTGTAAAAGCCCGCTAAAAGTATGCGCGAGTCCGCTAACGAGCGCCGGATCTGGATTTCCGAGAGTCCGCCACGCGCCACGGACGTGCCAGTCATTGGCGTCTCGCGGGAGGTACTCGAAAGAGCCTTGTCTTGGGATCCCAGAGAGCGTGTTTTCTTCATTTTCGATTGGTCGGCCAGAAGCATCAAAACGGTCGGGTAAGTATTCGATATCGCCATCATCAGAGGCTGGCGACTGGTCGCCACGTCTTCTACGTCGTTGAACGCGCGGGCGATCATAATGAGGTTCGGAGCCCGACCGCCTTCTTGAGTCCCGGGGTCGAGTAAGGCGAGCAAGCTCCTCGTCAACGGCGTCTTCATCCAATGGCCTGCTTAGAGTCCGACGATGTCTTCGGAGAGTTTGGGATGACTTTGGTGAGAGAGGACCGAATTTAACTTCCTTGAGGCTAGGAGAGGGAGAACGCGACCGCTCTTGGCGTCTTAGACCATCTAAGCATGTAGTTAGTATGAGATAAACCGACAGTCTAACAGAGACTTCGTTTCAAATAGAATATACTCAAGGAGACGCACCCTGCTCAGCAGCCGGGCTCTGAGAGGCATCGGGATGGGACTGGATGTCACCAGAGCGTGGATGACTCACATTTTCTGGCCCAGGACGGTTACCCGAGCCTGGGGGCGGAGGTCCAGAGGGCGGTGGTGGAAGGTTCATAGGAGATTGGTTTATGTAGTCTTGGGGATTATATGGCTGGTGCGGAGAGTAGGCGTTGAAGCTTGTCGTAGACTGGTTAGGATGTTGCATAAACCCACCGGGACCGGCCGGTGGTGGTCCGGTGGGTTCTTGAGGCGGAGGAGGGTAATAAGCACCGCCTGATGCATGAGGCGGAGATGGTGGTACTTCCTCGCCGTAGTAGTATGGGTTCGGTGCTTCCTCCTCGTAACCTATTTTATGTTAGCTTCGTGAACTCACATCAGGTACGAAGTGTATTGTGCATACGCATTCGTTCACGGTCACGAGACCGTCTGGTCTTTCGCCTTTCCCGATTTCGGTCTTCCTTATCAAGCGAGCGATTCCGACTTCTATCTCTGGACTTGCTTTTGACTTCTCGATCTTTTTCTCTTTCTTTTTCTCTTTCTTTACTCTTCTGTCGGTCATTATATTTCTTGAGGCCTATCGCGGCAGCAGCAGTGCCAATTCCAGCAGCTGTAACATCACGGAGCGTGCTACGACTCCTCTTCTTACGGGTCTCTCGATCGGATGTCGCGGAAGTTGATCGGCGACGATGGCGAGGGCGGCGTCGTTGTTCGCTTGCCGAATCGTAGCCCTCGAGCGGTTGGCTCCCGTATTCAACTCCGGGATAAGGAACCAGGCCTAATTCTCTATCAGCCGTAGAGTCTCGGGAACGCGAATGGCGACTGAGAGACCTGGAGTGGGATCGAGATCGACTTCTTGAGTAGTCTCGGCCGCGATCCCTATCAGAGTATTCTTCTTCATCCAATTCCCTGTCATGTTCACGCTCTTTCTTCTCTTTATGATGATCCCACAGCTTGCTGGCTGCAGCACCAGTTAATCCAGCGGCAGCAATTTCCGCGCCTAACAAGAGTCAGGGTTAGTCTTGATAGTATAACGATATACGGGTAGGGTACTCACCTGTCCTTAAGCGGGATTTTGACCGGGATTTTCCACGGGACTTAGATCTGTAGTGCTCCACTACGCCGGCGAGGGCACTGATAAATTCAAAGTCAGCGTTTTGCCTTGCACAAAGATGTAGAATACTACGCGAAATAAATGTCGCCTTGGCTGTAACACTTACCCTGTCGCTAGAGCTGCCTTAGCTGCCTTCGAATTTGACTTGCTACGAGTGCGGGAGCGGCGCGATGCCCGGCTTGGCGACCTTGAGTAAGAATCCACAGAATGGCGGCGTCGAGCACGGCCACGGTGAGCTTCTTCTTTCTCGATCTTATTGTTTTGCATGTACTTCAATCCGCCCGCAACGGCCAGAGCAGCAGCACCCTAACATCCCATCAGCATGCATTTTGAAACGCGACAAACTATCGGAACTTACAATTGCCAAGCCAGTTGTTAGCCTACTGCGCGACTTGCTACGATGGCGATGATGGTAATAGCCGTCGTCATAATCGTCCTCATATCTGTCGTCATGTCTGTCTTCGTACGCACTCTTAGCGCGACGCACGGCCTCGGTACCTAATGCACCCAAAGCGGCACCAGCAAGAACCTTCCGCCCCCGATGTTCGTGGTAGCCGTTGTCCTTGTTACTGCGGCCCGATAAAAGCGCAGTAAGGCCAGCGCCAGCAAGAGCTCCTTCAGCTAGGTGGCGTCTCTTGTGGTCGGAACTCGAACTGCGGTCTCGCCTTATGATGGTTCGCTTGACGTAGTAATCTTCGTCGTACCCGTCGCTTTCATATTCCCGTTCATCGCGGCGTCGTCGGTGATGCTCTTCCTCCTCTCGGCGCGGCGGCGCGACCTCGCGATGTTCGTCTCTTAGGACTATAAATGTGGGTTCCTGACGCGGAAGGATTACAGGAGCCGGCGCAGCAGCTTCGTGAATAACAACCTTCTGCTCCGGGGCTTTTTGACGAATGATAACAGGAGCGGGTGGTGGGGATGGTGCCGCGTAAAACTCGGTCTCCTTCCTGTATCGCTCAATATCGATATCGCGCGGCGGGTCCCTTTCCTCGACGACTCGGCGTTCAACCTTCCAGTCACGTTCTCTGTAGTCGCGAGAGTCATCTCTATGCTCTTCCACGGTTTTCTCCTTTATTTTCACATCGCCGTCGCCGTCTCGGCGTACCACACGCTTGTCAATACGGACGTCCGTGTCATCCCACGGGTATCCCTGCCGACGCTCCCAATAATTGTCGCGGGGTGAGGTAGATGACTCTTTGATTTCTTCAACCACCCTAGTGCGGGAGCGCCGCTCGGGATAATCCCGATCCCGATCAACTTCGCGTTCATATTCGACATCTCTGTATCGGTCGGGCGGATCAAAATCCGATCTCGGTCGATCGGGATAGGGGATTCTTTCGATACGGCGGTCTATGCGATCGAATTCTACCACTTCATCGGGAGAGTGACGGTGAGAATGAGAATGTCTTGATCTGCGATCATCGTCTTCCTCGATGCGCTCGATGCGCTCCCGTTCAACAACCCTATTGCCGGACTTTCCGCCGGCAACCTTATACCGTCTCACTGTTGTACTCTTATACTTGTCATCATCGGACGAGGGGCTGTCCTCTCGTCTATAGCGCACATCGCGCTCGCGATAAACTTGAGACATAGGTGTCGTCGCGAAGTTTCAATAGCTCAATAGCCAAGCGACAGTGACGTCACAAAGCTTCGATGGTTGATTTCAGGAAATGAAACTTATGGATATGACTGAATACTAGTTATAGTAAGAGTGGGCAATGTTTCTAAGTAGATTTTACTAATGATAAAGATTATATATATGTTTTCAGCAAAGAAAAGAAAGAGGCTGGTGATAATGATGTGGGATGATGAATGTTGTCACGCAGAACTTGCAGTGCTTAAGTGTTGAAGTTGGGCCGTGAGGGAAGGTCCGGGAAGAGCGAAAAGAATGCTGAGCAATGAGCCAAATGCGATGGGTGATGCAATGGAAAGGCCGGCAATGGGCAGATGGGAGGATCAGTGAATGATGGGTTGCCGAGAAGCGCCGTAAATGTGACTCTATCAGTCAGCCCAGCCTATTTGGTAACTTGGCATACGGAGCTTTTGTGGAGGGGCAGAATGGCGCAGAATATCGATGACTGTCGATGATTGTCGATGACTGAGAGACTTATTGCCCCCGTGGCCAAGTATTTAGTCTTTTGGATTTCCTGGTTCTTAGAGGCCCAAGATTCTGGACTTTTCCTCTCTCTCTTAAAATGACTAGGTAGGTAGGTAGGTAGGTAGGTAAATACCTAACATTGGAGTTTGTCCATGCTGCGCCGTGACGTCGTGTAAACTTGCAATTCTATTCCCGCCAATTTCCAAGGCAATTTTTTTTGTTTGTACGAGACCTGGGCCTGGGAGGGAGGGACGAGACCCTCTTCAGCTTCTGATGGATCTTCTATGATAGTGCGGGGTCCTTCGAACTCGACCAATATGATCACCTACATCACCCTACATCACCCTACATGGGTTCAGTTGGTTCTAGAAGACGAGAAAAAAAATAGCACAGCCTAGTCAGCCCTTTTTCGGTATTCAATGTTGGTAGGACTTAGCTGCAGCACCTAGAAATGCAACGATTTTGACAAGTTAGGCAGACAGGTGATTTTCGATGCTGATGATAATGATGATGATTGATAAAAGATGAGACTTTTTTTCCCACCTTGTGATCATTGTCTAAGCTGGGGGCTGTGATGGCTTCTTGTCTCGTTTAGTAGGATGTAATTGGTGAGAAAGACTTGAGTGCGCAGCTGCAGCCTATACCCATGCAACTTTTGATCCCGTGGGTGCTTAGTAACTTATGTAGTACTAGTTAGCACTATCCGCACTATTCAACCTGCAATTCTCTCTGGCTCCTTCTGAAATATTCTAGTTCTTCTCTTTCGTACCTTCCATAAACATCAATTCTGAATATCGCAAGATTCATGGACATCGATTGATCGTCATATACTTTTCATCATACTACTCTATATTGCTATGACGTTCTTACTATGGTATGGAGGGTAATTTTTGACACACTGCAAGTAACTGAGAGGCTTGTACATTGTACACATAAGCCCTTGTACTAATCCGGTAGTAGCGTGCTTTACGCGTTTAATTGATTTCAACGCTTTTTTTCATATTATTTGACACGATTTCTTCGAAAAAACCGAAAAGCTTATTTAAAATATAATCTTTATTATAATGCTAATTTTTCTATTATTTTTATAATAAAATTCGAAAGAAAACGAGGTTTTTTGAAAATATTTATAGCCCATTGAATCTACTACTAAGCCTTAATAGGTATAGGGGTTGAACTAATGAAGTGCCCCATTTAAAAGTTTACCTGGCAGTGTGTCAAAAATTACCCTCCATACCATAGTCGTAAACATACCTAGTACCTAGTAGGCATTTATTTATTAGTACCTATTACTATCGTCCAGTTTTCCAACCTTGCTTGAAGAACAAGAGCCTAGAGACGAACCATTTACCTAGTTCGACAAGCTTTGGGGGCTTAGGGTTCCCTAGGGCTGGTAGAAAATGTCGTCATTTGAGCCCTTTAAATACGAGCCGGAGAGGAGTCTAAGCCTAAACGGTTCTAGAATTGCCTCCGGCAGTTTAGAACTTTAGAGGTGGAACTTACCACTAGCATGACGAGATGAGATAGAGCACCTTCTCTTTTTTTTCTTGGTCGGGCTTCCCCGCCATTTATCCTCAAGCGTGGGCGTGAGGAGCTTTCAACCAAGCCCAACCGCACCGCCACAGATATAATGAGGCTTAGACACCCTTTACCAATTGTGTATCTAAGCCTTCTAAGGGCTATATTAGTAGTAGTAAAGCGTCGCAATCCTGTCCTTTTTCCTTGCATTTTACTCGAGCGAGAATCAACAATAACTAGTTCCACAATCCACACCTGAAACGAAACACGGCTTGCATTGGTCAAAGACACTCTCTTATCCTCTCATTATTGTTCATAATATTATCTTCACACGTAGGCCGCCACGTCTTCTCATCGAAAGACCTGGAGGCTTGACTCTCACTGGACTTTACTGAATTGCTTGATAGCTTGACTACATCGGCTGAGCTCAGCTTACACTGCTCGCTGAGCCATCACAGCCAGATCAGCAGCATAATAATGTTGAGCCATTCAAATTGTTATACTGGCCCACAGCACACACGCTCGATTGCGTGCGACCGCATGAGGCTCGCCTAAATACCAATTGCCTGTCTAGGACTCCAGGTAATAAACGCCTATGGACATGGTTGCAGACTAACTCCGGCAGATAGGACTCCATCTTATGACCTAGAACCTCTGTTAATTAATTTGAGATACCGACTTAACGGAGAAATAGATATCCATGAATGATTCAAGCTTTTTTTGACATCATTTCAGTTACACAACATGTTGAAATTGTTCAACAGTATGAGTTTCACAGTTAACCCCGGCGGATGGTGGATTGGATTAACATCAAAGGACGACGACATCACTTGGATCCTTTCGCTCCCTCCATGATATTTCTTGTTTCGTTTCGTTTCCACAGGAGTACATTCCACTTTTATTGTTTCATGAGATGGTGTGTTACGTACGTGCTTGGGTTAGGGTTGTGGTTGTGGTTGTGGATGTGGTTATGGTTGTTTGTAAACTCGTCCGATGTTGAATCTGGTTGTGGTAAGGACGGATCTCTGTTCCAGACTTCGCCGCATTTGCCAAGGAAGATCCGACTCGGCTGATTCGACGTGTCATCCATCCAATGATGCACTGATCTTCGGTTAGATGCCATGGCGCCCGCACGGCACTGCTGGATCTGGAGACGTGATCCGATTCTAGTATGGCTTCGCCTATAACGTCAACACCTATCGTTCCTCTTAGTCTATTAATATCTCATACACACTATACACCCTAGTATTAGTCTATTCTTACTTTTGTTCTTGTATCCAAGTACTACATGGACATGGACATGGACATTCTTAGCTCTATCTCGAGTGGAGTACGGGCTACACGTAAGTAAACACATCAATCTTGCTCGTCATATCATTCAATCATTGACATCTATGGATCAGTATACTAACCTATATTCTAGTCATATACCTATTACCTCGCTGTAGATCACGGTGATCACCTCTCTATCTGTAACTCCACAAATCCACCCCGCATTTCCCAGAAACGGCACGCGATAGCGTTCTAGTCCTTAAAACGTTACAATTTAATCTGACTTTAATATGTACCCGTCCTCATGGTTAAGGAACGGGATAAAATGGTTAAATTGCCAACACATGCTGAAAACAGTTTATCTCAACTACAGAAACTTCTGAAGATGCTATGATCAGGATGCGATTATAGATTCCTTTTACGTCACAAAAATTGCGTTCAGGACAGGGACAGATGGCATCAAGCTTCCCTATAACGCATCCAACGCCTTAGATGACGCGTCAAGTGTCGCATCAGTCACGGACTTTTCGGCGGTTAATCCAGGAGGTAAATTGCACTTGTCGATCTATAAACAATTCAAGCTAAAGCTAAATCACGTTAGGCTACGCGTCGGTAACGAGTAGGCGGAAGGCGAGGCAATGGTTGCCCGCCGTCTGCTTTTCAATTAACCAACCAACACCTTGAAGCTCCCATGTGGCTTTACTCCTTTAGGTCTTGGCATGGCCTCTTCCGCGATGTATCCACCTAGCTTACAATCGGACCTTACACAGGCTATTTTTTCTCCGCCAGTCTTAGGTAACATGCCGGCGCAGCGTTCAGTCTTCGTCGTTGTAGACGTAATGGGCTTGCGTCGAGGAGAGACTACACTAATTTCCAGTCAATTTGCCGAACGCCATGCTCCTGAGTCATTCCGGGCATGGATCGACGCACAGCGTTTCTTCGAAGGAAGCATGTATCTCCGTAGCCTCAAGGAGCTCGAGGGATGGTAAAAGTCGAAATTATACCGTCCCGCAAAGTGTATATATATCGGGCTCGAAGACCTCGTCCTCCCTCATCTCATCTCACCTCATCCCATCATCTCATCATCCAGATCTCAGCTACCAGAACAGAGTCAAGTCACCACTCGGTCTTCAACATCACATTCCGCAACATTCAAAAATCACATTCCACAACATTCAAAATGAAGGGATTCGTTGCTTTCTTCCTCCTCGGCCTTGCCATTGCCGCTCCCGTTGCTGAACCTCAGGAGGCAGAGCGTACGTTACACATGCCCAAGTTATCTGGCAAGAGTCTAGGTAACCTCGAGAAGACAAGAAACTAACATATCTCTATCCAGTCCCAGTCCCCTCTGACTTCCCCTCGGGATTCCCCTCTGGCTTCCCCTCCGGCCTACCTTCTGGTCTACCCACTCTCTCTGGATCTGATTGTAAGAAGCTACTCTATCATCATGAGCACGAATATAAACTGACAAGACGTCAACAGTCCCCCGCCCTACCGGACACCCCAGTGGACACCCCAGTGGACACCCCAGTGGACACCCCAGTGGCTCTGGTCGTCCTCGCCCTACTGGTCGTCCTAGCCACTCTGGTGGCCCGCGTCCCACCGGAGGCCCACGACCAACTGGCCGTCCTACCGGCGTCCCCAGCGGCTTCCCTACCGGCAATGACTGTAGGCTCGCCCCTTAATATCCCGCATAATTTCAATCTCTAACATGCGAATAGTCCCGGTCCCCACCAACTCTGCTTAAACATGCTCCGCGCATGAATTGTATATAGACCCTTGGCGGCCCGATGGGGGTGATGCAAGAATTGCCGGCATTGTGAAATAAAATCCGGGGATCATTTTCCTATACGGGCCGAAAGGATTCCAAAACTGGGATTGGATGGGATTGGGATCTTAACTTTCTAAATTTACAAGATCGAAACAATTTGCAAGGGTTTTTCGGTCCCGAGCAACATTCTTGTATTTATTTGATTCTCTAGTTGAACTAGCTTGTTATATATATTGGAAACATGGCGTTTTGCTTCTGATCTGACTTCAATGAGATGCCTTGTTGGTGACGTCCCAGAGTAGTATAGGCGAAGGGATACCCTGAATTTCTTAAGGACTTCCTATTGCATTGATTTATTCTAGAAGCCTTGGCAGCGCAATCTGAAGTGAAGAGTTGCAGCTTGCTTATATAATTTAGCTCAGGCTTGGTTCGTGCACCGTAGTGCGTCACGATGGGTCGTGTCGCAACGAATGCCCAATGCTTCCGTAGAAAAACTGGGTAAGGGCTTCAGCTCGGGGGAAAGTCTGTAACTCGGAGAATACATTTTTCATCGGAGCTGAAATTTAGGCACGTTCCCATACAAAAGTTTTCAGACACAAGAACCCTTCGTCAATTCAACGTAGAAACGTCTCGTGTCATCAAGAATCATCAAATTCGAAAAAATGGGATATTATGATGAGAATGGCAAGTACAAGGATGCTATAGAAAAGTAATTTGCTAATAGATGAGTACCTACCTAGGCACCTATTTCAGTTTTAGAAACGGAAGTCGTGCAGCGACAAGCGGCCAACAAGAAAAAGAGGGCATTGGTGACAAGGAGGAAACAGGTTGAGTGTATTGAGGCCTGATATAATAGATCATTTCATTAACGGTTGTTTAGTCCACCCTATGCACAGTATCCAAATGGCTTCGGTACCTCCTTCAATTCCGGCCATAACTATTCCTTGCCACCATGTCAGAATGGGAGATATCTTGCTGCTCAAAGGACGGCCGTGCCAAGTAATTCGCATATCTACCAATCCACAGACAGGTCAATTCAAATATCTCGGTGTCGACTTATTTACTAAGAAGTTACATGAAGAAATATCTTTTACGTCGAGCCCATCCTCCAACACTGTTGTCCAGACCGTATTTGGCCCTATCTTTCACCAGTACCTTGTGTTAGATATAGAAGATGATACTAGTATGTATTACTACCTATACATTCTGCAAGCAAGTTGTCTTGCCACTTCTCTCCTTTTCGGGATGGTGTGGATGTTCTAACTTTCCTTTAAGTTGTTGCTATGACAGAGACTGGGGATATCAAAACAGGGCTACCAGTTATAGATCAGAGCAATTTGTTATCTCGCCTTTACGAAGCCTTCGACTCCCATGAAGGAAGTGTTCGTGTGCTTGTACTCAAGGACGAAGGCAGAGAGCTCGCCGTTGACATGAAAGTTGTTCCTGCAGCTCTACTTGATCCTATTAA
Organism: Rostrohypoxylon terebratum; assembly: GCA_022497145.1. NCBI lineage: Eukaryota > Fungi > Ascomycota > Sordariomycetes > Xylariales > Hypoxylaceae > Rostrohypoxylon > Rostrohypoxylon terebratum. The sequence continues at coordinate 1,396 of MU385939.1, read as the reverse complement.
CACACCAGCCAACGATCATCATACCTCCGATCCTGGGGCCAACGAGAAGCCTCCAAACGTAAAACTTTTCGCATTTAAATACCTCCCCAAATCTACAACTCCTTCAACACCAGAACGAATAGAGAAGACGGTAATTGAGGATGTAGCTCAATCCTTCAGCATCAGCCAGTATAATGTTTGCCTAACAGAAAACTGTTCTGAAGAGCGTAGAAAGCGATCTATCTTGAAGGTGTTAAATAACACCAACGACCACATATCTACATTATACCATTGGATGTAAGCTGCTAAGATATCCAGATGACATGTGTGATGATCCAACTAACTAACTGGATTCTAGACATCTGAAGCCACTGGCCGGTCCAAGATCACATGTTATGCGGTTTGGGGAATTTACGGTATTATTTATTTGAATGCAAGTTTTTATCCACTGCTGATTTTATTTTATATAGAGAGAAGCAGAAAAAAAGGCCCGCGAATTGTTGGACTGGTCTCCTGCTGAGTTACGAGCGCTTTCAGCAGTTATACAACACGTGGGAAAAGAATTCGTGAAACCCGGTGGTTCTTCCAAAACCAACACTCAACTTATGAGGCCAAGCTTCCACGCCGAAACAGCATTTCAACGAGATCTCGCCGGGAACAATGTTCCTAGCTCAAAAACTGTGTCGTGGATCTGTCTACCTTATATCTGCCTGAAGGAATATATGGTTGAGCCCTCTGATTTACCACAAGACTCGTATCCGATACGCAGTCTGATGCACGGTAGTTTTCCGAATCATCGCGACTTAAACCAAGCTGTGTGCAGTTCTCCGGAGACGGCCGAAAATCATTGTTACCATATTGCGCAAATGTGGTGCTTAATTTTAGACAATTGTATGTGCGCAAGATTGCCAGCTATACCTATAGGTGACACTGATCAATCTACACAGCCCTTATAATCACTTACAGCACATTCTCCGTCGACTCACTACGACTAATCGAGGTCAATCAAATGCCTGAACCATCAGGCGACAGACCCGGCGAAATTATTGTATCTTTCAGCAAGTCGATTAAATGGCTCTTGCCTATCAGCGCATGTAAAACTTGGTTTGTAAGTCTATTAGAAGAATATCTAATTGCCTACCTAAGTACCCGTACCTTCAACTTATGAGGATGCTAATTCCAACGAGGCCTTCACAACACACTTCCTCGAATTTTGGCCACGCCATATGGAATTCTGTTGAATGCAGGCATCATATGCCTGTATTCAGTACACTGGAAGGTACAATCTTGAATTGTATCTGAAACAGTATATACACGAACTATCTCCAACTTGGAATGTATACAACTGAAAACAGTATATATACTAAACTGTTTTCAGTCTCATAATCTTTTGTACAGCTTTGTATAGCTTACAATC